>KZ109852.1:2704-145266 GCA_002116395.1 Ramularia endophylla | reverse complement strand
ATTTAGGTCGTAGTAGGTACGTTAACAATTCTAAGCTCTTTTTAGGGATAATTAGATATTCTAAGCTCGTTTTAGGGATGACTAGATATTCCGAGCTTGTTACGGGTATAGTAACGCTCTATATCGGGACAGTAGGACCTAGCGGGGGACATAGACATCGGTTAGATATTTTAAGCTTAGTACGGGTATAGCAACGCTCGGTCTTAGGATAATAGGACCTAGCTAGGGAATATAGACATAAACTTTCGGGTCCCGCATTTGTGGTATACGAGTAGTCTATTAGCTATAGGCGTAGGGGAGCGAGCTTTATATCCCTAAAATCAAGAACTTTTAACTTAGCCTAACCCCTTCGTAATGCTCCTAACCGAGTACTACGTTAGGGTTCTACCGTAGTCGTTATAGTATTACGTCGAGGTCTAATGTAATGCCCCTAACCGAGTACCGCTTTAGACTCGCAACGTATTTTACGCGTAATGTCTATTATAGTACTCCTAACCGAGCACTATAATATAGTACGAAACACTTAGCGTTAATGTTATAGCTAATGTTATAGTTATAGTCGATGTTATATAGCTAAACGAACCATACTCTCTAGCACTAACTCCGCCTAGAGCTAGTAATAATATAGCAATCTTGTAGCCTAAGCTAAAGCTACCGTGATCGTAAACACTAAACTTAGCCTTAAAGACTATAGCCTTACGGCGGCCAACATTAGCGATTAGATAGGTAAAGTAGTCGGAGAAGTAGTTAGAAAGCGCATTATTATAGAGTTCCCGTAGATATAGGGAGACGCTACGATAGTCGAGCGGCAACCTTATTAAGAACTCTATTATCGAGACTAGAGTCCGTAGATGTAGTATAGAGCGGGATGTTCGAGCGGTACGGTAACCTTATTAAGAACTTAGAGATAAGAGCCGAGGGGGGCTAGGGAGAGGCTAGGTGAACTCCGGTAAGGGTCCCGTATATATATAGAGCATTAAGAATCTCGAATCTTCATTAAATAGTCTAATAGGCCCTATAGTGTAGCGGAAACACGTCGCGTACTCTGTTAGTAGTACGCCCTATAGCCGGTTCGACTCCTACTAGGGTTAATTCTTTTTACTATTTTCTTTTTACCTCTTTACTATTTTGCTTTAGCTCGACTATAGTGCTCGTAGGGCATTTACTCTAGTTATCGACGTCTAGCTAATTATAGACATATTAAATCATCGTTTCTTATAGTGTTGTCGGTATCGTCTAGTGATTTTGCTAGCGTTAAATATTTAGCTCTAGCGCGAAATCGCGTTACGTCCCTTCTCGAAAGTTAGTAGCTATACTCTAAACAACACTACTACTACGATAAACGAAACTTTATAGACCTATAAACAACAAACCCGGACCCTTATCCTTACCCTATCCTTACCCTATCCTTACTACCGCGTACGTACTACACCGCCGTAGACACTAGCTATACCTACCT
This sequence comes from Ramularia endophylla, assembly GCA_002116395.1. Lineage (NCBI taxonomy): Eukaryota > Fungi > Ascomycota > Dothideomycetes > Mycosphaerellales > Mycosphaerellaceae > Ramularia > Ramularia endophylla. Next base: position 143,807 of record KZ109852.1, on the reverse strand, counting down.
TATCTCCTAGAAACCGACAGTATTAGCCTTAGTCAAATTTGACTCGCGCGCGCGAACCGCTAATATAGCTAGTAAGAAGCGTACGCTCGTAGCTAGTAAACCTAAGCCTAAAGCCCTAGCCGGCGGTCCTACCCTTCCTACTACGAATCTACTAAGCTTAAGCCGCGTACTACTTATAGGCGCTAGTAGGAAGAAGCATAAGCGAGACGACGACGACGACGACGACGACGATAGCGGTGGCGGTGCCTTACTATTTCTAGACACTAGCGTATTAGACCTATCTTCCGATAACGCTATACCTACGGAAGACCTCGACCCCGACGAGCTAGTATTAAGACTTTAGACACTAAGATTAGACAACAACGTCGGCGAAGATAAAGATAATGCTGTCGACATAAATAAGCTCGTAGAATTAGCTATATACTAAGAGCGCCGCTTTATAGAGGAGGACGATAAGCTAGAGGGGCCGCTCGACGAAGATAACACCGAGCCTTAAGATGATAATAATCCTTAGGGCGCTAGTCCTTAGGGCGCTAGTCCTTAGGGCGCTAGTCCTTAGGGCGCTAGTCCTTAGGGCGCTAGTCCTTAGGGCGCTAGTCCTTAGGGCGCTAGTCCTTAGGGCGCTAGTCCTTATTAGGGCGCTAGCCTTAGAGGTATACTACCGCCGTCTCTACCTACCGCTACTATCTAGGGATTCGGTCCGGACACCTCTACTATTCTCCCGTAACCTCGTATTCGCGAGAACATTACATCGTTCGAGCTCGCTATCGGCCTATAGGCACTCTCTACTAGGATTACCCGCGATGACTACTAATACCTACGCGGTATCCTTTAATTAGTAGCTACTAATCCTAACTGTGTCGAGCTTCTTTAGAGTATTCCTAGTACGATTAACATACTTAAGTACTATACGAAAGGTTCATTACTAAACCTCGACATCCGTATAAAGAAGGTCGCTTTAAATCCATTTCAACTAGCTTCTGTCGTAGCTAGACGAAAGTAGCTCTCCGCTATAGAGAACACCGTATTTCTATACTATTTCGATTTGATTTAGTACTTCTAGGCCTACTTAGCAACACTAGCTACGAATAAGAAGCTATACGAGGGTATAGGAGAATTAGTTAATGTACCGCGTAAGCTTTAGTAAACTAACGCATAGCACTTAACTATCCGTATTACATCTAGTGTCTTTGCTCGTTATTAGTCTAGAGTAGTAGGACAGCTAGAAGATCTAGATAGTGCTCTAATTACACCCTCTCTAGGTCTAGAGCTAATCGAACTAGTTAAGCCTATAGGTATAGGAGGAACTCGAGGCTAAGCTACGGCCGTAGATACGTAGTACTAGACCGAGTTCGACTAATATACTACCGACTACTAGAAGTGGTTAGCTATAAACAAGTACTACTAGCATCGTGGTTATATTAGAGGTCTAATCTTTCTATCTAATTTCATCCGGTATTAGTGTACCGACTAGACTTATAGCTACTACGAGGGCTACGGCCTCTATAATAGCCGTGTTCTAGCCGTAGTATAAGACTACCGTACTAGAGCTAGAGCTACTAGCGAGATAGTCGTAAAGATTCAGCGTATTCTCGCCTCTATAGGACTACTATAGGAGATCCTTAATGTCCTAGTTCCTACCGCTAAGTAGAATAAGATATTCATCATCGATTCTACGGAAGAGTAGGTGCCTATCGAATCGGTCGTACCTATAGTAGGCAATGTTACTATGTATTACGCGTTCCGTAGTGCTCTTAACCCGCGCGATCTGCCCGATAGAGACCCTTAATACTTTATTCGCCGTATTGTCGATAGAGATGTCCTAATTAACGGTATAGGTACTAACAACACCGACCTAAGTAGACCTATGTAGCAAAAAGACCCTATCCGTAGAGAACTCGAGATTCTATACTTTAGCCGCGCCTATCTCGTTAAGTACTTCGTAGAGAACAAGCTCCGTGTTCGATCTTGTCTATAGATCGAATTTCTCGATGACTTCGGTCTCTTTCGTAATATACGTCGCTCTATAACTAGATTCTACCGCCTAAATAGAGCCCTTCCGAACATCGACCGTAATAAGCGTACTAGCCTGCTCCTATTAACTCTAGGTCTACACGGCGGCAATATAGAGGACCTTGTTAGCGCTATTAGTAGAACGATGTCTATCCTAGATGCTAGAGCTAACGTCCGTATTAATGGCGATGAAGAGGACACCTTCCTCTATACTATGACGTTCTATTTTATTAGAGACATAAAGTAATAGCAAACCAACGCTGGTTTCTAGGGCGTACGCGTAGGATATAGCTATCGATTCTACTATAAGTATAGCGATGAATAGGAGGATCTTAGCACTCCGGATCCTAGCTTTCGCCGCTATTATTATAAGGTGATACGCATTCGTCGCCATATAGAGAGCTTACCTACCTAGGTAAACAAGCGAAACTTTCTCGATAGTAAGAAGGTATCTAGATAATAGCTCGTTTCGTAGAGATCTAGTAACCTACTTAACAACAAGGAGACACATAGCGGGTCTACTATATTACTCGAGCCTATTACTATCGAGCGTTTCTTACCTACTCTCGATCGGATTCTCGGATGCCCGTCTAATCTAGCCTATTCTGAATGTAACGGCATTACTAAGCGATCGTATTTCGCTCTTTTTAACGACATCCTTACGACTAAGGGTAAGCTTTAGTTTAGCTAGTAGCTACGTATGTTTCCCTTTCCTCTACGTTAGGGACGTCTTTAGTCGATCTATTTTATCGGATCATACTCTCTTTAGGAATTAGGTCGTCTATTAGTAATCGGTCCCGCTGTTCTTCGTATTAGGTTAAAAGACAGCTACATCTAGCTAATGTTTGCTTAAGCTCTTCTAAAGGCTATACCTAATCTCGCTACTTTAATTATAGGCTAGGAGGAGACACTATCTATCGTAAAGATAGTGATTGTCATTTTTAGTCGTATCGCTTAGTCTAATATGCTGATAATGGCTAGGGAGCTTAGTATTGGCTAGTAGTAATAGCTTCCTTATAATCTACGACTATACCGAGAGATGTTCTAAGGAATGTTCGAGGGCATCGCGCTCGCTACTAAGTCTAACCCTTATAGCCGCATCTATAGCGTAGCTAGTAGAACCACACTATAAGGCAGTATAAGAGGTAGGGTAGCTAAGCGCGCTCGATTAGCTAGCCGTAGTAGTAGCCGTAGTAGCGGCGTGACTCGGCGTACTCGTAGTACTTCTACTTCTCTAGATGTCGACATAGACCGTAACGATCCTATCGGCGACGTTAATGCCGAAGTCGACGCTAAGGCTAAGGCTAAGGCCGGTGCTAGTAGAGGAGGAAATCGTACTAGCGTAATTAAGGCAAAGAAGGTTCGCCTTCTTAAGCGTCTACTAAACGTCTATACTAGCACGTACTACTCTATAGCCGCCGAGGAGTATAGAATTATCTACAACTTAAATATAGAGATTAGTAAGGATAAGCATAGGTAAGTAAGAATCGTTAGAAGATCGCTAACTCGAAAAGCACTACTAACATCTATCGTAGAGATCTAAAGGCTAAGATCATGTCGATAAACAAGTAGAACCTAGAGCGTACGTATCCCTACTACAACTCTAACCGCCTAAACATCTACCTAGCACTTTACTTTATAGCTCTCTTCCTATAGTTTCGTTACTCTCTTGCTTTATAGCTCTCTTCCTATAGCTTTCGTTACTCTCTTACTTTGTAGCTCTCTTCCTATAGCTTTTATTACTCTTTTGCTTTATAGCTCTCTTCCTATAGCTTTTATTGCTCTTTTGCTTTATAGCTCTCTTCCTATAGTTTTCATTACTCTTTTACTTTATATAAGCGTACATCGCATATATATGATTCATTAAACGCTAAGCTAACTTCTTAATACCTAGGCGATCTACTAAAGGCAGTTAGTATATAGATGACTACCCGCTTAGCCTTCTAGGACGCATTTGCCAATACGGAGCTACTTATTACTACCTAACTAAAGGACATCGACTAGAGTTACCTAGGACTTTTCGACCGGCTTATACCTCGCTCTAAGCGTAGTGTTTTTAACAACGACGATAACGAGGACGGTACCGAGCGAGAGCTATAGAGCGTAATGTCTAGACCTATCTACCTAAACATTAAGTACTAGAAGAAGCTAAAGGTAGACTTCGTTAAGACTAAGCTATCTCTACTAACTCGAGGCAACACTACGCTATTCCCGAAGCGTCTAGCTAAGTCGATTACCTAGGCTTTCGATCAAGACTATAACCGTCTATCGGTTTTAGCCCCGTTCGCGCTAAAGGCAATTAAGTAGTTTAAGGAGGTCTCGTACGACAATGTAAACACTTAAAAGCGCGAGACTCTTTATCGTAGCGACTTTATCGATGTTCGCGACAAAGTCTAGCCTATCCGTATCGACTAGGTGTTTACGATAGAGGTTATCTATTAGTAGAGCAACTACTTCCTTCTAGTCACGCCGACTATCTCTTCTAAGCCTAATCCTCTTCTTTAACTACTAATGCACTAAATTACGCTAGGCGATAACGAGACGTAATTTGTCGTTAGCCTATACTAAGTTAATAAGACGACTTCGAGACGCTAGATCATTCTAGTAATCCGCGGAGTCGATAAGGTTAATAGACTAGACATAGCGCCGAGTACTAAACTAGGAACTACGTTGTTAGATGTAAACTAGAGCTTGTTAAAGTTCTTATAAGATGGATCCTAAAGAAGGCGAGAAGGATAGAGGTAGCGAGGAGGTTAGAGTATACTTAGGTAAGATATGTTTTGCGCGGCGGAAGATAAGAAGATAGAGTTCTCGGGCTATTAGCGACACTAGATACGGATGAGAGCGGATTAGAAGCTTTACGACTACGTACTTGATTAAATAGCGTCAGCCTTCTCTTAATAGAGCGTATGTTTAGCATCTTCTATATCCCTCTTTATTATAGTAGTACGAATAAAAGTGGTTTACTATATAATGTAGGCAAGTGCGAGTAGGTATACGAGCTAGTATACGAGCTAGTATACGAGCTAGTACGGGTGTACGAACTATACGAGGAGACTCTCGGTAAACCCTTAGAATACGAGGTACTCTAAGGAAACTATATAGTTACGGTTCTATAACTATTATAATTCGGTACTATACGTAAGGACGTTTAAGCGTCGTAACGTCCTTATTAACAAACCTTCCGCTATATTTAACGTTTAAGTATCGTAACGTCTCTATTAATAAACGTTTTGCTATAGCCCGACGTTAACGCGCTCTTTACGTTAACAGCCGGAATACTATTTAATCGTCTTAACGTCAAGATCTATATAACGTCTCTAGTAACAAACGTTTGTAAATGTTTACCTACTCCTAACCGTAATCAAAAGCAAACGTTATAACTAGTTTTAAGACCGTTATTTCACGGTCTCCTCTACCCCCTCCTTCCTCTAAGGTAGTTCTATCGACTGTCTCTTCAACACCAATCATCTCAGACCTTTCCTCGCTTCCCATTATCACTGACCCTCTTTATCCAAGCCTTGATTCATCAGAAAGACAGATCCTCACCATGGATAAATGCAATTCGAATGCGGACAACGGCATCTTGTGATAGCCGCTTCGACATGCACATCACAAGTTATGCTTTGAAATACATCCGTTCGTAAGCGCTATACCGCCGGATGTTATCACCACACGGCTTCCACAGGCAGCGAGATCCAAACCGATTGGCGACTACTTTAGCCTGCTGTACCATAGCTCGCACAGGATGCTATAGCGCTGAGCATGTCTTTCTTCATCACGCCAGCACGCCCTTCGTTAGGCCTTATTAGCCTCGTCATCCTCTGATCCTTCAGCAAAGGCGTTGTGATCTTGACCAATCGAAACGCCAGACGGCACGGGAAGGATTCACTTGCTTCGGCCTGTTGCCTTCAACCCGCTCTTGTGAAGACGATGACTTCTCCCGCCATGCATTTCTCATACATTTTCCATGGCGCTGTGGTACTCGCGCCATACCAGGCGAGCCACTAAGGTCCTCACAGCTCTTGGCATCACCTTCTTCCTGTTGTATTACTATCAACTCCTGGACCTTTCTGCTAGGCGCTACAGTACCTGGACCTGGACAGCCTGCCCTGGGTTGTCGATATTTGATCCGTCATGCTTAGCTTCCAGAGCTACGATAGCTCAGGATGTACTGGTTGTGGTCAAGACAGGAGGCTCGGAACCTCAGACTAGACTTCGTGCTCAACTTGACACGATGCTATCTAATGTCCCTCGGAAGAAAGTTCTCATTTTCTCGGATCTGGAGGAGCAAGTCGGTACTCACCACGTTCATGATGTCTATGCCGAGGTATCAGACCAGGAGCGTGCCAATTACCCTGAGTTCGCTCTGTACGAGGCACAGCAGGAGTATCTGCGCCAAGGAAAGGATATCCGAGCAGTTCAAAGCGGATGGCTGCAAGGTGGGTGGGAGCTGGCCAAGTAGTAAGTGGTGGAATTGAGATTTCACATTTCGAAATGGCGAAGTAAATCCTCAAAAAACAATGCTAATGCGATTCCTGCCGCAGCATGAATCTCGCTATGAAACGACGGATTTGGGCAATGCGTCAGAAGATTGGCCCGATGAAGTGGTTCGTGTTTGTAGACACGGATACGTTCATCGATTGGGATAATCTTTTCGGTTTGTTGGAACATCTTGATGCCAGAAAACGAGTCTACATCGGCAGTCCGGTCTGGCTGCCAAGGATGCCCTTTGCCCATGGCGGCAGCGCATATGTACTATCTTATGGTGCGATGGAAGCACTCAACAATCCTACTGGCTCTTACGCGGACAAAGAACCGCTGCATTCTCAGTACGGATTAAACACAACTTCGCTTTGCTGTGGCGACGAGGCGCTTGCAAGAGCATTGAAACCCAGAGGAGTTCATCTGAAGGGATATTGGCCAATGTTCAATGGAGAGATACCCGCAACTCTCTCCTTCGGCACGGATCTTTGGTGCGAGCCTGTTATCTCACTACACCATCTTAGTGGAGATGACATGCAAGATCTTTGGGAGTGGGTCGAAGATTGGAGGTCTTCCCATACAGTATGTTCATGTTCCAACACCGTTCTCTGTCTCTGCTTATAAAAGTACAGCGCCCACTTCTATTCCAAGACTTATTTCACTACGTCGCTCCGAATATAACAAGCGTCAAGATGGACTGGGACAATATACAAGAGGATCTGAAGATCTACCCAGCGAAGAAAGCCTCTCATACAAGCTTCGAACACTGTAAAGCGGCTTGCGAAGCAGATAAACTATGCTTGCAGTTTGTCTACGACGGTACTGAGTGCGCATTGTCGCATCACATCCGACTCGGCGGGCAACGTCAGCCTCGAAATAATGAGATGCATAGGTATACATCAGGATGGAATATCGAAAGGATTTGGGACTGGACGAAGAACACCAACTGTGCGAGCGCTCATTGGGTGAAGTCGAACCCGTAAATTCGGTAGTGATATTGGAGCTTGGCTATTGAGACCCGTATAAGCGTGCAGAACCGACAAGAGCCATCGTTTGCTCACAAAACCTAGCTTCGTGCCTATCAATTGAAGAGAGGAGCACTCACCTGGAAATTGGAAGCGCTTGTGGTTGGCTCGCCGTTCGAAATTCAACGAAACTAACAAGCGATATTCAACCTGCGAAGGTTAACAATTGGCTGCTTTTTTCCCTGCTCTACCCATTCCACTACGTGTGACTTGGCGAACCGAGCTGGAAGGCACGCTAGTACTCCGCTAGCTTGGTCGAGGTGAATGTCAGAAAAATGTTATCGAATGGCGACAGGAACGCGACCGGCGGGCTTTCACTGCGGCACATATCGATGACATAGCTATGAGGATTTTGATTCCACCGTTTGGAGGCAGGAAACTATCTCAAGACGATGATGTTGAAGGCCATTTACGAGAGACCTCACCCGTACCATCAATTTTCTTAGGACTGTAAAGCAAGAACTTCCTCCGCTCGTAGTTCTGCTTGCTGTTCGGTGTTTGTGATGCGTATTCGGGAGGGGCCAGATGTTCAGACAACAGTAAATAAATTATGCAGCAAAAATGATTGAAATGTGTTGGCCCGAGATATCTAGCATCATGAGTGGGCAATTAGCACCACAGAAATCGCACTATTCGTGCGAATAGACAAGTCTTTGATGGAATTCTAGCCCCTTCACAGCATGGTATCGCGTATATAAAGCCTTCAATAGAGCGATATCGCGCTAAGATTTGCACTAGTCCCAAGGCAGCTGGGCGGTTTCACATCCAAGATTTCAACCGCCTCATCAGGATCTCCCTGTTGAACGTTCTTGCCCAGATGCAACCAACCGCTACAAACACGCCACTGGCGATCTTCCACAGCTCAATCATCCCATTCAGGCACAACAAGCGCCACGACATTGAATTTGCAATGGCCATTTTGTGCACTGCACCTCACGTTCATATCAGTGCTCCGCTCGTGTCTCTCCACTCGACCTCAGGGCTGGTAGCACCGCATACAGGAGAGCCAAATCTAGCACTGCAGAACGCTTTCGTAAAAGTTGAGCTGTGTGCGAATCAAATTCACGTTGGTGCTGACAAGGTTGAAGACTGCGAAACAGAACCTGCATATCGTCATGTTCCCATACCACCTACAGGTGCGCGGACGTGTCTGCGTTTCCAGCAAGACCTCCGACTCACGCTGCTTGCATTCACAAAAGTCAATCACGAATCAAACATGTACACTGCAAAGGTCCTTGACCTTTCAATTTTGTTCGTTCTTGGCAGGACTGATGGACCAAAGCATCTACATTCGAGGTCTCAGACGCCTGGGTAGTGATACTTTTCCCCATTGACTGAATACGTAGGATACCAGTACGGCCACGAGACTGTTCATTCAGGTTTCATGTGAACTTTTTCAGACTTATCGCTCCATCAAATATGGTTCGGGATTTCTTTCCAGGATATCGAGTCGTTACACTGCATCCTTGTGCTCCTTCAGAATTAGCACACCCGGCAAGGCTGAATCGGGCGAGAAAGCTGCATCGACCTGGTTCCCTGACCTCATCTTACTACTAGTCATCGACAGAGTATGCCCAAAAGAAGCATAGCGGATCGAAGTGGCTCTAAGGCGATATACATTGAGGAGCTTGCTACACTACCTTGTCCATCTCCCCATCTGTTCGCCTCCGAACACTTCCTGTGCGTAGGAGGCGCTTCAGATCCGGACCGACGCAATCATGCCTGGAAACATCATCAACCTCAGCGCACAAGACATTGCTTCGTGGCCGCCGTCCAACTACGTCGACCCGTATCGAAGGAAATGGATGCCAGAGTACGCAGGTGTGCTTTACGGCGCCGCTACGCTCATGGTGGGCACTCGGCTGTGGCTGCGGGCGATGAAACGAAGTGGAGGGCTTGGACTTGACGACGTGAGTCCACATTTGTGTGTAGACATTTGAGCGAGACTGACTGTATCGAAGGCTTTCCTTATCTGCTCCTGGCTTGCACTCACTCTATTCACGACTCTATCTATCCTGGGAGCAGAAAAATACATGACCTCGAGGCATATCTGGGACGTACCCATCAGCCATTATACCCCAATGACGAAGATAACGTGGATGGCCGAGATATGCTTTCTTTCGACGGCGTGTCTGGTAAAGATCTCCGTCCTTCTGTTCTATCGCAGACTCGTCCGTGACACCTTTTCTCCGGCTTGGAAATGGGCGGTGATTGCCGCGATTGTTGTCACAGTGGCATACACGGTCGCTTTCATCCTGGCTCTGGTCTTCAATTGCTCCCCGACTGAGGCGTACTGGGAAGGGTTCAATCCAAACTACACCCAAAGTTATTCCTGCGTGAATACAACGATCTTGAACACTCTCTCTGGATTCATGGGCATATTAGGCGACCTATACTCCGTCGTCTTACCCTGCATCATGACACGGAATCTTACGCTACCCGGGCCACAAAAAGTTGGGCTCTACGTTGTGTTCTCTCTCGGCCTGCTCGTTACAGGAGCCAGCTGCGCACGAACTTACTATTTGCATGACGTCGGTATCAATCCCGACGTCAGCTGGACAATCTACAATGTCTTCGCTTGGGCTCAACTGGAGCTGTGCCTAAGCTTGATGTGTGCTTCGGCGCCATCTTTGAGAGTACTGTTCCGGGAATACTTCTCCGTTCCCCTGACCAAAGTCAGTCGGGCTGTTATGAGCAGCAAGAATTGGAAGCGTGCAAATGTGGAGGACCGTCCCATGCATCAGCTCGCCGACTCCGAAGAGGCTTTACGGTGCAATTCTGCCTCTAAGCAGGTCATGGTTGAGACAACTATCGCCGAAGAGGACGAGATGACCCTCACCCGCACCCACACGATGTCAACAAATACTCCAGTAAGGACTCCTGCCGACTATGAGTTCTTCAGCATTCAGACTGTTGAAAAGTATCGACAGTCGGGCCAATTGATGCTGTCGTGTGACTGGCCAAAAGGCAATGATGGGAAATTTAGCTGGGTACAAACGCGGGAAGGCCGAAGGATGCTATAAACATATCACGTATGTCTAAAATTCACGAATTATGAAGTCGAGTATATGCGGAGTATTGTTGGGGAGCTTGCAGATTCGTGGTCTTGATCTTGCCCGTTCTCCCTAGTGACAGTGAGCATGGCCATCGCCATCATCTGGGGAGTGCTGACACCACTTGCTTTGAACCTCGTGCGATTGAGTTCACTGGAGGGAATGCATGCATGCACTTTCGCGCTGATCAAATTGCTCATCGCATGTTGATAGTGGAACAGCAGCGGACGACTGAAAGTTGCGTTGCGTACTCTTCCACTCGACATAGAGTTGGGAGTCACATAGAGTCCCTACCAATGCCTCTCATTGGATATGAGAATATGAAAGCCATCTAGTTGACACTGATCATTGTTGCCAGATACCCACTCGACATTACCCCAACCCTAACCCTAGGAACTCATCTCATGCAGAACTCACCTCTTTCGCAGACCTTGTGGCAATGTTCATCACCGAGAGATGTAATATGCTGCGGAGGCGAGACTCAGATGAGGTAAGTTGTTCTCTCCTCCATATTCCAGGTTCTTGCATCGTGTATCGTTTCACCTTCGCCTGAGAACCAAGGAAGATCATTTCAAGAGGAGGCGACACACGTTGTACAGAAGTTTGGTGAGTCGTCCGCAAGGAAGACCCTAACCTTGGCAGCAACTTGAGTTCGTTGGCTCGTTGGCCACGTCCTCTCTGGGGAAGCTGGGAGTTAACGTTACTCGTGAAGTGATGAGAGTTCCTAAGATCACTTCAAGAGGAGGCGACATACAGAAGTTTGGTGAGTCGCTCGCAAGGCAGACCCTAAGCTTGGCAGCAACTTGAGTTCGTTGATCACGTCCTCCCTGGGGAAGCTGGAAGTCAACGTTACCTCCGTACTCGTGAAGTGATGAGAGTTCCACGTCTCACTCCCACATGGGAAGGTTAAAACGGGTCAGGAGCTGTGCCGATTCCCGAATGAGCCATTGCGCTTTCAAACACTGATCCAATCGTGTCCAGCTTGAACATCCACCACATTGCCGCTCTGATATATAACAAGAGGCCAACGTCGTAAGACCAAGTGTGGGAGGACCCAACTCCAGGCTCAAAGGCATGAGAGCTGAAGCTGAGTCTTGTGAGTGCGAAGAGAATCTCTCGAGTTCTGCATGATATTCGTCTTCCCACCTACTTGTCTGACTCGATTATGGGCAAAGCACCGTGTTTCTTGAGTCTTTGGGACAATGCATATGTGTTTGCCCTCGTTGCGCAAGCATCATCATTCCCTTGTCGCTGACATTCTTCCGATTGATCCGTCTTGCTGCTGTTGCACGCGGTACCTCTGACAGTGGTATTGACCTGAGCTGAGCGGGCCATGCATCAGGCGGCATCACGAATGACATTCGGCTTACGTGTGGGTTCGATGTCCGATGCCTCACGGACACTGTGCGAGCAGAAGCAGAAGTTGTGATGGAGTGGAAAGAAGGTCTGAGTTTGGCGAACACGAGGCGCGCTCACAATTCATCCACCAATCGGAGAAACTCACTCCCCTTGCTCTGCTTTTCGCCCGGCTAAGACTTCACTCCACACTTTCTCCTCCACACCACTTCTCTCGACCAACGACGGCAACGTCAGTGGCTCGGTGGCTCCCATTGAGCCGGAATGGGATCTCGGCACCCAGATGGCATTCTTGACGTGGCTTCGCCTACCCTGTGTACCCGTAGCCAACCGCTCGAGCCGCTTTCTCAAAGGATGCAGCAGTGGTACGAATCCACTTCGTGGTTCGGACTAGTTGTGGAGGTAACCCCATGGCACGCACGGCGTGGACAATTTATAAGTATGTATTTCCCGTAATTACGATTCAACAGCATTTCTCGTCTTTGGACACTTCTACCGCAGCCATTCCAGGCTTCGGCCGATCAAAATTCATCAACATGTATCAAATCAGCAACATCTATGTGCTTGCTGGCTTCGGCACCATTGGCGGAGCGCTCTTTGGCTTCGATGTTTCCAGTATGAGTGCGTGGCTTGCTGCAGACCAATATTTGGATTACTTCAACAGCCCGAATTCCGATCTCCAGGGAGGCATCACGGCGTCCATGTCGGGTGGCAGCTTTATCGGCGCTCTATGCGCTGGATCGCTGGCGGATAGATGGGGGAGGAAGATCGCTTTACAGATCGCTTGTTTGATCTTCGTAGTAGGAACAGCAGTCGTATGTTCTTCACAAGATGTCGGACAGCTTATCGCTGGAAGGTGAGTTCGGAAGATGGAATTCTTAGTGGTCAGTACTGATCTTGTCTTGATTCCAGAATCATCAACGGGTTGGCCATCGGAATCTGCTCATCGCAGGTCTGCGTCTACCTCGCCGAGCTTGCACCCGCAAAGATTCGTGGCCGTGTTGTTGGTATTCAGCAATGGTCAATCGAATGGGGAATCTTGATCATGTACTTGATCTGCTATGCTTGCCAGAAAACTGTCTCAGGACCGGCTGCCTTCCGCATTGCATGGGGAGTCCAGGGCATCCCAGCGCTGGTGCTATTCACTGCTCTGTTCTTCTTCCCGGAGTCGCCTCGCTGGCTGGCAAGCAAGGAACGCTGGGAAGAGGTTCACACCGTCCTGGCTAGACTCCACGCGAATGGGAACCAAAACGATCCAATTGTCCTGGCCGAGCTTGAGGAAGTGCGAGAAGCCCAAGCCATCGCTGCGCAAGCACAGGGCGTGGGCTTCTTGCAGCTCTTTGGGCCCAAGATGTGGAAACGGACGCTGGCAGGTACATCTGTACAGATGTGGCAGCAACTGCTTGGTGGAAACGTGGCCATGTACTATGTGGTCTACATCTTCGAAATGTCTGGAATGACTGGAAATAGCTCATTGTAAGTGGCAACAAGCCTAGGTCAATAATTTCATGCTAACAAAATACCCTTTAGGACCTCATCGATCATCCAATACGTCATATTCGTCGTTACAACTGGTGTTATGTTGCCCATTATCGATCGATTCGGACGTCGACAGCTGCTTCTGGGCGGAGCCTTCATCTGCATGATTCTGCACTTTTCCATTGCTGGTACCATGGCATCCTATGGTGTTCCAGTGGCTGAAGTGGATGGAAACTCGAACCTTCGGATTCTCATTGATGGCGCTCCTGGAAAGGCAGTGATAGCGCTAAGCTACATTTTTACTGGTATTTATGGATTGACTTGGGCTCCAATCGGATGGATCTATGCGTCAGAAGTCTTCCCATTGAAGTACAGAGCGAAGGGTGTCGGTCTCAGCGCTGCTACCAACTGGGTAAGTCTCATGTGAATGTTAGATAAAGTCAATCGGCCAACTTTACTGACCAATATCCAGATCTTCAACTTCGCACTGGCCTATTTCCTCCCACCTGCCTTCAAGAACATCACTTGGAAGACATATATCATCTTTGGAACATTCTGCGCTACGATGCTTTTTCACATCTTCTTCACTTGTAAGCCGGTCCACGCGCTGGAGAAGTGAGCATTGCCTCGAATCATGGCTAACATATCATTGCTAGACCCCGAAACCGCCCGGAAATCCCTCGAAGAAATCGATGTCCTATTTGACAGCCGCATCCCACCATGGAAGTCAGCAAAAGCCCAGCTCAGCGTTTTGGAAGAGCGTGCGATGCAGATTGAGCAAAAGAATGTTGTGATGGACGAGAAACGTGAAAGAGTAGAGGAAGAAGTGTAAGAGTGAGAAAGAGATTACAGAACTTACCAATCAATCATTCACCTCGCTTTTCTTGAAGCTGTCAAAATGAGGATAATTAAGGAACTCCTCCTGATCGAAGTCAAGAAACCAATCTTGGGAGCTGTTTCTCAATGACGGCAGTACTTTCGGAGGCACGAACAGCTTTTGGACAGGCCATTAAATGGTGGAGAGGCTTGAATGGTCGACTGACTTCAGTGAAGAACCCTAATATCGAGAGCTCTGGCTTTTCTACTTCTGCTTGCGGCAAAGCTGGTACTCGCGGTCACCACTTGCACTACTGCTGCTGTCGGCTCAACTCTTGAATGCCACCGAAGCCACAAAGTATCCTTCAGAGTGTTTCACAAATGCTCATTGTTACAGCACTCAGGAACTCGTATCTAATGGCAAACTATACCATGCATTCTTCCACGGACCAGTCCCGGGCCAAACACTTCGGAAAATCATCTCATCCTCCTTTTTCAATTCACGATCAAAATGTCTACGACTCTCCTTATACTCTCGAGCCCGAATCTCTTTCGAATGGGACTCCCTAGCAAGACACTCATGTGGAACGCAATCATCTCTCACAGCACGCTCGCATATCCACGACCGGCGGAGACAACCGAGGACTTTGAGGAGAGTGTAAGGGTACTGGCGATAGCTGGCAATGGACCATTCCTCAGCGCGAAGTTCCAGTTGCTCTAATGGCGGGCCAGATGTCTTTGCGGCGGAGATGGTTGTGAAGATGGCTTTGGCAAGGGTGGAGTCCACGGCATGATTGATCATGGCGTCACGAATGTCGGTGTCGGTGGGACCGGCCTGGCCTGGTGTATAGTTGCGAATGAGCGGAAGGCGGACGTTAGTTAAGTGGAAGGTAAGCTGTAGTCTTTTGATCGATGGCAATCTGCCAAGCGCTCGATAGATGGCGACCTCTTGAGCATTACTAGCGCTTCGCTGAACGGCGATGAAAAGATCCTGTAAGACTGGGCAGGCTCGATGAATCAGTCCAACAATGTCGGGTGAGACGAGCCAGGCCTTGTCCTCGCCCATAAGGAGAAGTTCCTTTAACGTGCTATCGTGGTGCTCCAGGGCAGTTTCAAGTGTCGACTGATCGTAATACTCCATGAGTTTTAGGGATCTAAGCCTTGAAATGCTGCGCAAGAAGGGCTTTGTGGCGTTGTGCAACTCATCGAGCGTCGAGCCTTCATCCCTATCTTCATTATCATTATCATCTTCGTCTTCGTCTTCTAAGGAGACCGCGATGGTCTAGATAGGAGCATATCTCAGCTTTGATCTCGAGCGGGAGTGTATTCATTGTGAACGTCGTGGTAAGATTGTGAGAGTTCGTGGAGATTATATTCAAGATTCAGGCTTCCAGCTTTTTCCTTGGCAAAATCCTGCGGGACGTAGAGACGTATGCGACCAATAGAAGCTGAGGCCATGAGAAGGCAAGGGAACTGCCAAACATTCAATGAAATTCATATACTTGAGCAAAGAAGAAGCTCAACCTCGCAGAAATTGCAGTACATGTGGAATCGGGAGTTGATCCACAAAACCTCCAGTGACGTTTGGAAGACCTGCATTGCAGCATGCCAGATAGCCGACACAAGCTCTGCCCAGAACCCTCTTCAGAGTCTTCCACGATCCTGTTCGTCTGTCGGCACACCACTAGTACTGCCAGTGCAGCATCTGCAAGAAAACAAAAGCGCGCGCTGGCAGTGAACTGACCCGAAAAGTGTTTGCGAGCTATCACGTTGTAGGAGAGCTATATGTGAATGGGCGCTGTGAATCTGATCGCAGCAAAAGAATTTGGCGGCCTTTGACGATGTCGAACTTGCTGTCCCCAATAGAAGATCGACCCTGTCGTTCGTCGACATGGAAAATGCTCGTGTGTCTTTTGGCCTGAAAAGAGTCAGTATCATATTAATGTCCTCGTTACCGAGAAAATGGGAAAACACGAACCTTGTGGCGTACCTGTGTACGTTGAAATTGCGCTTTTGTCGAGCTCGGGGCTTTTTCAATGCGCTCTGATGTTGTGGAGCCATCGGTCATGCTTCAAGAAGTGTCGAAGTTTCGGCCTTGAGTTTGCCGTGTGAGATGTCCATATCTCACAAAAGTAGCAACTCCAGCTCGGGGAATGTGCTGTTCTGCCTTGTCAGGAGAAGTCGAGCTTACAGCAAGGGATGGTGCAGCATTCCGTGCTTCAGACCGTTCTCCAAGGCTAGCCGCGCATTCGTTTGACCTTGTTCGGATAGAACTCTGTAATTCTTGGGATGGTCCTTCTGGTATTGGGAGTTGAACATGTAGACTGTAGAGTGAAGTAAGATGAAAGATCTCTGGGAGAGGTGTCCGAAGTCGATGTCCTCGAGATGTGGCATTGTCAGAGCCTGCCGGAAAATTGGTTTCCACGGTTCGCCGTACTCGTCTATGCAGATGACATGCAGAGACAGGTACTGTAATGTGCTGCTACACCGCACGAGTACATTCAGCATATCTTTTGACGAGTCAACGAGCATGCCCCCAAAGTGAAGATGTGTGAGGCAGTCCAGCGTCCCAGTGCACCAAAAGCTCGGCGGAGGTCTGAAGAGTTTGCTGACGGCGTCTAGACGTGCGGTGTTTCCAATGGCAAATGACCAAGCGGCAAGTCTGGAAGCTGACGATAGAATTGATAGCATTCCTGGAAATTGAGCCACTGCCTCTTCCGGGCACTCGCACAGAAACATCAGCCCCTCAAGAGCCGGCGCCATGGCTTCCTCCGACCAGGCATTTGGTCCTAGCAGCCCATCTTCGGTGACCTGGTAGGAGCCGGGAAGCGAAAGCAAACGCAACTTTGACAGTGCGCGGGTCGTCTTAGCAAGTTCGAGAAAATCCTGAGAGAAATGCGGGTAATGGGCGCTGAGGGCATGATATGCAGAACGCTCAGGACGGAATGCCATTGTGAACCATTGGACACTAGGTAGGCGAGAGATTGCGTCCAGGATTGACCCGATGATTGCCCAGTTCAGACAATCGGGTCCAGCGAGCTCAGCGTATCTCACGGCGCTGTAAGCTTCGCACCACTCATGTTCGGCAAAAGCGCTCGACACGCCTTTATTTGCCACTATGCTCATCGGCTTTGACGTATCAACTGCGCGCAGCGTTAGATCAATGCGTTTGACGCGCGAAGCGAGTCTTGGTGTGAAGAGGATGTTCCCCAGCCTCAGAAGCTGCGCTGGATCGAGAATGAAGCACCGCTGATACGTCAGGTATGCTTTTGAGAAAGTATCATGCGCCGCTGCATTGAGTTCCTTGCACACACGTCTCAATTCGAGCAGATCGCTGTCGTCCACGTGCTCTATGATCTGTTGTTGCATTTCGAGGGGCATACCGAGCAGCGTCGGATCGGTCATGATGGTGAGTAGTCGTGCCAGTATGAAAGTGTCGAGATGGAGATATTAGTGAAAGGAAATTGTGTGGAGTGCTGCTGATGTTCTCGAGGCCGAGCTGTATTTCGGCCGCTGGTAGCTCAGCGCACGAGCTTGGAGCTGACAGCGATGAAGTCAAGAAAGTGCGCTGCTGATGCGTTTTGTCAATGCCTTGGCGGGTGATAGCTTTGGCAGTGTCGTTTTCGCTTGTGTCGATGTGTACGAAGCACAACGGGAAGCGCAGACAAGAGAAAGGCGAGTAGTCCCTACCGTTGCAGATGACACGTCTGGGCGTGATTGTCGACTCAGTCTCGATGTGCGCAGCGCAATTGGCGGTTGATGAAAAGTCTTCGTGCAACGCGAAGTTGAAGGTGGATGTGGATGTGAAGTCGAACGGAATCGGCTTCGGATCTCTGCCGAAAAGCGCACGGGTCAACCTAGGCGGCAGGCGCGCAAACCTTAAATGAGCCCGAGCAGTGACGAGTTGCATATCACACTTTCAGACTCGTCACAAGCGAAGCGACATTTTGTGCCATCTCAACGACCGACAGCCACAACAGATCGCAACCCCTGGACACAGTAAGGAATAGGGGACACCATATATCTAGTCGATCATGTCAATCAAGTAAGTGCTACACCCATACAATCTCCTACATCATGACCTGTCATCAAAAGAAGCTCTCCTCCTCGGCCATCCGCTCACATCTCCTTAGTTGGGTTCTCCTCTCTCCCTCTTCACCCGCAACACCTTATACACCACTTCCATCGGAAAGGACACTTCTCACATCCCCGCCGAGAATAGCTCTATCCTTGAGCATACCCGCCCACTACCCCGCCAAGCAGCAGCAGCCTTTCTCCCTAACACACCCATCCGGCATACTATACCTCACAAACCGCCGTATAATATATCTCCCGGACAAACCCACCGCCACTCTTCAATCCTTCGCAGCTCCAATATTGAACCTCCACGATTCGCACGTAACAGCTCCCTTCTTCGGCCCAAATGCCTGGACAGCTCTTTTACAACCCGTTCAGGGAGGTGGCATCCCAACACCCAGCGGTGGTGTCGTGGAGCTGAAATTGACGTTCAAAGACGGCGGAGCTTTCGATTTCCACACAAAGTACGAGCAGGTACGGGAGAGGCTATTACAGGCTGTGGAAGTTGCAGGGATGAATGGAGCACCGGAAGGGAGAGGGGCTATGCAAGGGGTAGACGTTGGTGTCGTCGATTTGGAGGAGTTGCCGGTTTATTCGGAGGTTAGCGAGCAGCCGCTTGTAAGTCCTGTGGCGGCGACTGTTCAGAGAACGGAACCTGTCAGGACGGAGGCACCGAGTGAGCCGCCGCCGGCTTACGAGGCGGCACAAATGGATGGGTTGCAGGGAGAAGTGGAGAGGCAGCTTGGAGAGGAGGAGAGGGAGGTTTGGGGTGGGGAGGGAGAGGATAGGAGGTAATGTGCAGGATGCATGGGATATGAAGTTATGGTTATGATGAGGTCTTGGACGCATTGCGCGGAGTTGGTTGCATGATACCACTGTAGGCTTGGGTAGAGATAGATATAGGGGTGTATGACACGACTTGTGATCTACTGGAGGGAAACAACACATCATGAACACCCTAGGCCTCTCACTGCGAAGCATGAAAGCTGATATTAACTCATGAACTTGCTAAAAGCATCACCACTCATATTGCCATTCACGCCCTTCGAAGATCCGGAAGCCTTGCCATCCGTCCAGGTCATTTTCGTGCCAGGCGGATTGACGGCGTCGATGTTGCCGTTAACTGTCCTAGCGTGCTCCGTCCTCTCCATGCGATGCCAGGCTTGTTCTCCTATTTGCTCCACAGATCCGCTAGTGTTCCCTCCAGAAGAGGCTGCAGTGCTATCGTTGGCTCTGTTGGAGGTGTCAGCTCTTATGGCAGTCAGTATGCGCGATGGTTGTTGTGGAGATTACTTTTTCTTGTCCTGGCCGTTCATGGTACGTCCCTCCCCTGTGAAGTGATCCCGAGACTGCTGGAATGTCGAAGCCAGGGTATTGACGTCTGTAATGCATAATCAGCGTCCTGCTGGTCTTTTCTTTGGCTTAGATGTATGTACTTTGCCCGCTCATTGCTGTACTGTGAGACGCTAGGTAAATGTAGAGAAGTGCGTAGGGTAGGATGAGCGAGAGGTCGGTAACACGAGAAGAGGAACAGGTGAAGAAGGCAAACAATACTTTATACCACTGCATTGCAGCCTTACGATAGAGGCCGGTGGAGCTCTAGACTTCGCGAATGCAAGGCTGAGACTGTACATGCAGGCTGCATAACCCAGGCGAATCAGAAAGCATGTGGCTTCGGAGAGTCTCTAAGCCTGCCCAATGTTCAGGATTCCAAGACAGCCTTGGAACTTGGGATGCACTGCTTGTCGAAGGCAAAGAGCAGTCGGAAGTGCCTGCAATGCGAACTCTGAATCTATAGCAGCAAACATCCGCGATGTTGGTACTGCCCACGAGCTCCATGCGGCCACAATGGTAATGTGTAGTGGCTGGTTTCGGCGTGTATATCCGCCATGCTTGTTGGTCTTGTGTTACCTTGCGTTGTCTCTCTGCGCGCTTTGCCTGGACCAACATGGCGCACTCTGGTCCTCAGCCTTGCAGTATCGACGTTTGCAGGTCGTGACTGAGGCTGTTTGGGTCCGCCCACTTGGGTTGTATCTGCAACGCCATGAAGCGGTGGAGTTTCAAGCCACATTTGCCATGTGATGTCGGACTTGCTCGTCAAGGAGGCGAGGCCTGGCGATGTTGTAGATGGCTTGGCAAATGTAGGAGCACAACAGGCCCGCAAATCGAGGCCGGTATCATCACATCTCAGTTGACAGTAGGGTGACACACTCCCCGGAGCCGTTCCCGATGATACGATCGGTTGATAGCCAGGAAGCATTCGATGTTGTCGATGGGTAGAAGGAAGAGGAGAAGAAAAAGGAACACGCCCAACACGTAGAAGAGGAAGGAGGCCCAGTTTTGACGTCACCTTCAGAAGGAACATCCAACTCCGTGTACCACAGCCCTATCGACCCCTTGAAACCCATGAAAGCGCTACTGCCGTTAATTGAAGTTCACTGACAAGTTTCTGATCTGGTAGAGGATCATTCAACACGAGTGTTTCTTCAATAGACTGCCAAATTTGACCGATATCTGACCCAATATCCGGCCTTTCCTCCGATCGCTCCTTTGGACCCTTGGCCGTCTCGTCTCGTGTCCTTCGGTTTGTTCCAACGAAGCGGCACGCGACTCGACATCATCCGAAACACGGGCGAACTGCCTGCATTTGCGAACCACGAACACCACCACGACCGCGACGCGAACCACGAACAACACCATTTCACGACCTCCGCCAGCAGTGAGCACCTCCGCATGATCCGACAGTAGACCGCAGTCATGTTCTGGAGGTTTGGTGGATATGCCAACATCTCAACGCTAGACACCATCCTCGACAAGCCCGATGTTACCGTAGAGGAGCTGCTGGATGAGAGCGACTTGATCCAGGAGCTGAAGCAGCAAAACAGCAAGCTGATTGAATTTCTGCGCGACGAGCCGGTCCTCAAGAAACTGCTGGACTATGTTGTCGCCGACAAGCCTGATGTGGATGCGGCGGCCGCGGAGAAGGTAGAGAAGGACACAGGCAAAGACGACGACAAGGAGAAGGAGAAGGAGAAGGAGAAGGAAAAAGAAAAGTCGCAGGACAGTCCCATTTCATTCTTCGGCAAGGGCAAGAGCCGTGACCGCTCCAAATCACTCCACAAGCAGCGCGACTCGGAGGGTGAGTCGGAGGCGGAGAAGAGTGAGGCCCAGCGCAAGAAATATGCCTACGTCGCCTGCGAAGTCCTCTCTTCGGAAGTCTGGTCACTCACGGAAGCTGTGCTCGAGCAGCGCGACCACTTGCGCGAGTTTTGGCAGTATATTCGCCGGCCGGCACCGCTGGATCCCACGCAGGCTTCATACTTCACCAAGGTCAACGAGGCCCTCTTGGATAAGAAAACAGAGGATATGTTGGCTCATTTCAAGTCTCTCGAAGGCATTGTGCCTGCCATGCTGCAACATGTCGACTGTCCGATGGTTATGGACCTCTTGCTGAAGATCATCTCATTGGAGAAGAATGAAGGCGGACAGGGCATTGTCGACTGGCTGCAAGGTCAAGATCTCATTCCGCTGCTCTTGACATATCTATCGCCCGAACAGAGCTCCGCTACGCAGACTTCTGCTGGCGACTTCCTCAAGGCAATCATCACAATCTCCGCCAATGCCACCACACAAGACCAGTCCGTGATTGGACCCAACGAGCTCACACGACAGCTTGTTTCAGAAGAGTGCATTCACACTTTAATCACCGATATGCTGCGTGGTGGCAACCCGCTTACTGTGGGAGTTGGCATCATCATCGAAGTTATCCGCAAGAACAACTCCGATTATGATCTAGACAACCAAGTCGGCCCCGAACCAAAGACATCCGACCCAATCTACCTTGGAACCCTCCTCCGCCAGTTCGCAACACATGTCCCGGATTTCATGAATCTTATCCGGTCACAGTCTGCAAAGAAGCCTGACTTGAAAGCCGCTTTCGGCAGTAAGATTGAGCCTCTTGGCTTCGATCGCTTCAAGACTTGTGAGCTGATGGCCGAGCTTCTCCACTGCAGCAACATGGGCCTGCTCAACGAACGCGGCGCAGATGAAGAGGTGCGGAAACGAGACGCCGAAAGGGAACGTCTCAAAGCACAAGGCCAACTCGCCACTCCCCGAGCGCCTGGTAGTTCTGGTGCTCACGAGAGCAGTTTCGACGAATTCGGCAGCTCAGTCGACTCACATGGCTTCCATCACGCCGAGCGGCCGACACAAGAAGAGATGAACGAGCAAGCCGAGGACCGACGACTGGAGATACAGAACGCGAGTGATGAAGACGGGTTCGAGAAGGTCAACGCACCCGGAGCAGACGAAGAAGAGATTGCCTTTGACGAACTCAACGATAAGATTGATAGAACAACACATGGCGGCCTCCCTCTACTGGAGAAAGTGGAAAAAGTCAACCCAGCACAATTGGAAACTCGCGAGGAGGATGCGGCTTCCATGCCCGCTCCGCTTTCACCTAAGAAGTCGCCTACAAAACCTGCGCTCCATTTTGACCCTCCACCCACCGAAGCCGCTGCTGATTCTCCCACTACCGCGGGCGTCACAGACAAGATCAAATCGCTGGATGTTGACGAGGATGTTGTTATGAGTGAATTTGGCGAAGACCCAGTTTTCAACGACGACGAGAATGCGCCCACCGAACTAGAACGCGAACTCGCCCGTGCGGAGGACAAGCCGGCGCCCCTGTTCGCCGCTAAAAAGGAGGCTCCCGCAACATCATCAACTGACCATAACGAGAATGCATCAACAGACGATGGTGAGATCTCACAAAGTGTCGCCACAATTCAAGCACCCTCGCCCGCCGCCAATGACCGCGCACCGTACGACACGGAGATGGATGGGTCTCCCGTTGTCGGTGATTTGCTCAAGATTCGCTTCGTAGAACACCAAGTGGTACCCACGATACTGGATTTCTTCTTCCGATTTCCGTGGAACAACTTCCTCCACAACGTTGTCTATGATGTGGTACAGCAGGTCTTCAACGGAACACTGGATCGTGGCTATAATAGAACTCTAGCTTTTGATCTATTCACATCCGTACCTGGAGAGACTGCCGAGGGCACCCCTATCGTGGGACTGGCCAACACGGGTGATATCACAACGAGGATATTGGACGGGCAGAGGGCAAGCGATACGAGCCAAAGGGAAAGAGGCATGCGATTGGGCTACATGGGCCATTTGACGCTTATCGCGGAAGAGGTTTGTAAGTTTGGTAATCGACAACCTCCCGAGCTTCAGGATACCGCAATACCGGAGCGGGTCGGGCGAGCAGAGTGGGTAGAATATGTGGAGGGAATCCTTGCGGAAACCAGAGACAGAGATAATGCTGTTCTTGGAGGCGTGCGGCCCGAGACGGCGATTGGTGTTAGAGCTGGTGGTGGTGTAGGGAATTTTGGAGGCGGTGGAGGATTAGCTAGCGCGGGACTGACAAGCGGAATGACGCCGCAGGACACGCTGGCGCTTTCTGAGGGAACTGTAGGACAGAGTACATTTGAGATCGAGAGGGATGGCGGAGGATTTGGCGATGAGGAGGATGATGAGGAGGATGAAATGGCAGAGAGAAGGACAGGCGGAGTGGATGACGACGAGCAGGTTGGTGAACTTTCGTTTGATGTTGATATGGATTATCGGTGATCCTTGCACTACACATACCGGGAGGAGAAAGTGGAGAATGATGGAAGAGGCTGCTTTGCTGACTTCAGCTTCCCCATCATCTCCACCCATTGCACATTCAACACAGCACAGCACACACAACAAACACATACACTGCGGGAAAAGGCGGGACGAATTGTACAACATGCATACCACACGAGAGATAGCTGAGAATGAGTGTAGGCGAGGAGATGGCGATATCCGCGCAGTATCAAGACATTACCACCACCTCCTCGCCTTATCTTACTTCTTATGATCTCCCTTCCTATTCGTCTTCCTTCATCCCTGTCCTCCTACCATATCAACATCGCAACCATATCCCGAAGAAGAACCTTGACTAACAATGATCTTCGCAGACAAATACTTCGCCAACGGATTCCGGGAAACCTCCACCTCTGCAGATCCCACCCTCCCGCGCTCGACGCACCCTCGCAGCTCGCTTAGCACAGCGCTCCCAAGAACAAGCAGTAGAAAGCGGAGACCCAGATGCCGCAGATGCCACAGCTGTAGAAACCGCATCCATGATGCCTGAAGAAGGGGATGGAATGGTCGACCTCGGACAAGCCACAGACCGCGAAATGGAGCAAGCAACATCAGCTTCTGGATTGCAGATCACAGGTCTCCGAACTGTAAGCGGTGGCCAAGGAGCCGCTGGACGATTCAGTGGACTTTTTTCCTCTTCTGATTCTAGCGAGGAGGACGATGGTGAGGGAAGCAGTGGGAGTGATGAGGGAGATGCTGGGAGGGATAATACTGTTGGACGCGCGGAGGGAGATTTCGAACAGGGAGAGAGGAGGCCGAAGAGGAGACCTAGTACTACTGAGGCCAAGGAGAGGAGAGCTATTGATGATTTTGATGATGATGATAATAATGATGGGATGGGGAAAGGGGTTTTTGGGGTTCCGAGGGGGAATAATACGCCTGGGGTTGGGGGGTTGAATTCTGAGGAGGATCTGGGGAGTAGTGGGAGTAGTGAGTCTGATGATGAGGGGATGGTGGAGATTAGGACTAGGAGGAGTAGTTGATTGATTTGATGGGACGGAAGGGCTGTTAATTGTGGGGTTTGAAATGTGTGTGTTGATCGCGCGATAGATGTTTGGGGCATTGTTGGGTGCATTGATACCATTGGGGAATCGAGATGGGAATGACTTTAGTGTAGAAGTTAGTTCGTTCATGAGTATGAGACGTTTTGTTCGGCAGGCCTTGAGGCTTTGTTCGCTCCTGGCAGATCGTGGGTCGTTCGTTGTTGTTGATACGGGCGCTGATTCTGGTTGTAGGTTACGACCGGAAGAAGAGGTTTCCAAAAAAGACATACCTTTCTCCAAGCATAATCACTCCATGTCACACGCGCATCTGGCAAGCTCGAGGAAAAGGCAGACTGGTTGTCAACAACACCAGCTTCTAAGTTTTTATGCGAAGGCTCTTTGTCTTAGTCGGAGGAGAGACGAATGGACATTGGCAGGACTTACTCACTACTTTGGGGACTTCTGAGCCAATGGCATTATGGAAGACTAGAGAACAGAATGTGTGCCGGTCTGTATCAACACGCAGAAAGTTATACATCCTTGAAGGATGTTGCTTTGCTACACGGGTTGGGCTGTGCATTCCGTACTATTCCAAGCTGGAAGCTCCTCTTCGGTCCCTTCCCTGGAATGGAAAGCCAATGATCCTCCCCGAAGATGCAAGAGAAGTCAGCCAGCGCTCGCTGTCTACTTTCTATAAAGACTGAGGTAACGAATAGAAACTGAAATTCAGCCACCTTTGACTTCTTACATGCCACAATGCTGGATCAAATTGTCACCACATACCATCATTTGCGTCGACGACATATCATCAAGAAACTCTTCGCAAGAGTCAGAAAGCTCTCTAGCTATTTTTCCGATGCTGCGCTTGATAGACGCATTCAAGCCTTGCCACAAGAGCTCCAAGACGATATCCTACACTTCACCCTCATGGCTACGCTACCACCACGACCTCTCATCGAGCGTGATGGGACAAACCAGACTCTCAGACTTTGTTCTCTCTCTACGCCTCATCTCTGCGGTAGTGGAAGCTGGAGTCGTCCAGGACCAATTGTATTTCAAGGAGACCGTGTAGTATACATCGATGAAGATTATGCACCGCCGGCTGCTCTTCAAATCAACCGAAAGACCCGTCGCAACATGCAAGAGATTTTCTACAGCGATACAGTATTCTTCCTTTTTGGAGACATCAGCCTGGCGAACTCTTGGGAAGGCAGTATGCGTTCGTCATGCCATCACCTTGATTTTCTCTATGTCTATCACATAACACTGGGATTGGGGTTTGAACTGCCCAGCTCGGGGATCCTCGAGAGACTTTGTGGGAGAACTAAGCAGAGGATATCTATCTGCCTGTACTCGCACGCAGAACAGGAGGCCGATGCATATCAACGAATGTTGAAGGCAGAGAAGCGCTGAAAGTATCACAAGCGCTAGTGGCAGGAATTCGATTCATTCACTTCAAAAATTGACTAGCTTACTAAGACGCGGGAACAATGTTCTAATTCTTTCCGGTTCCTTCCATCTACAAACTTCATCCATTCACGAACTTCATCCATCTGTGAATATGGCAATCCCACTTCACGGGCCCTCCGGTGGCTACCCACACCCATCTCATCGACGAAGAGACCGATTCCGCCGCTTCTGCTCCACGCATCTCACGCGCCTTCCCATCTGCATCAAAGCTCTCAAGAGTCTCGCCAAATCTCCGCTCAGCTACCACGCCGCTCTCAATGCCGAGCATGCTCTTCAGTCCCGGGCAGCCCTCAACACGCGCATTCAAGCACTTCCACAAGAACTACAAGATGAGATTCTGCGCTTCACCCTTCTAGCCACACTCCAACCAAAACAGAGAATCGTTCAACCTCCCAAAGACCTCGTTGCCCCTATCTACTACTACTCTCAAACTTGCTGCCTCTATCAACGTTACTGGCTTCAGATTCCCGATGGACTCTTTGCTCCAGAGGCCAACTACCGCGTTCTCCTGATCGACAAGAAATACAAAGTACCGGTGGCGCTTCAAATCAATCAGAAGACCCGCGAAACCATGGCGGAGATATTCTACGCCAACACGATATTCATCATGCAAACGGAGAACAAGAAGTGGTTGAAAAGTGTCCAATGTGCGCATGGAAAAAGTGTGCATGGATATGTGCTGGACGGGCGGACCAGTACTCTACAGTGCATGGAGTTTGAGTGGGAATGATTGAGGAAGGAATAATATCTTGGAAGTAGAGCTGGGTGGAGAAGCAAAGACCTGGCAAGTATGCTGGAATCATGGGTTCGAAGATGCTGCGATTTGGAAATTCATGCCTGGGAAACAGTAGAGCTACAAAGCGTATTGCGACGTGGATGTACGACTTGAAGATTCACAAGAGGAAATATCAGAAGCAGAAACGGCAGGCATATGAAGGCTCAAGTCAGGTCAGCTTGAACAATGGTTTTTCAGATCTATCAGCTGAAGTAGCCTGCAGTGAAGCGGCAGACATACTACGAGCAATGGGCGAGCAATGATTTCAGCGTACTGAGTGCTTTGCAAGCTTGGAAACATGCGAGGAGGCCTCCAATCAAAATAGCTTCAACTTGTCTTCATCGATTTCGGCGTCTTAGATGGAGCAAACAGTATATGTGAAACACTGTGGGGAGACCTGCGCTGGTGTAGGAAGCCGGCAGATGAGCAGCACGGCCCATTTCATTCACTCAGATGCTTACTAAGACTGCACTAACATTTTCCCCCCAAAGTCATTAGAATCTAGTCCAGCCTAATAACCTTTGTTCCGAAATTCCAAAGACCGGTCTTTGTTCATTTATACATCGCCTACCTAGAACGTCCATCCCTTTTACCCGCATCTCTTTC
Organism: Ramularia endophylla; assembly: GCA_002116395.1. NCBI lineage: Eukaryota > Fungi > Ascomycota > Dothideomycetes > Mycosphaerellales > Mycosphaerellaceae > Ramularia > Ramularia endophylla. Next base: position 115,972 of record KZ109852.1, on the reverse strand, counting down.
CTTTGTTCCAAAACAACATTTCAAACAGACCTCGAACCCTATAATGTCCTCAGTTCCTGTCCTCGCAGAGAGCGTAACCATGTCGATACAGCCTTGAAGATCGCATGAGATGTCAACCCCTAGACCCGAGGAGGAACCAATCCGCCATTTCCGCGCCTTCTCTCCCTCCAACCTCACCTCCCACACAATCCCTAATGTCAAACGTATAGATTCTAACCACCTCCGACAAGGCGAATGGCCCAATACCAAAGCCCGCCAATCCCTCTCCGAAGTAGACTTCGCAGCAAACGTGCTTCGCTCCGAGAGTACTGAAATAGCGTGCGAGTATTGTAAGTCCTTGCCCCTCTTCCCCTCACCTATCTCCCGAGTGCTAATAAACCCTTCTTAGGCGGCTATACTTCCACCTGCGGAGAATCCTGCTACACCTCCTTCACAGCCCTCCATTTCTCTGTACCCCTGATAGAACTCCGCGGGCCCGGACCTCAAGGCTACGGAGCTTTCGTGAAGCGAGGGATGGGGATTAGAAAGGGAGAGTGGGTGGGAGAGTACATTGGCGAATTACGACCGATTCAGAGAGTTAATAGGGATCTAGAGCGTGGGATTCAGAGTATGTATCGGTTTGATTTTGCGCTTGAGGGTGGTGAGACTGTGGTTGTGGATTCGGAACGGAGGGGGAATTGGACGAGGTTTGTTAATAGTTCTTGTTGTCCGAATTTGGATGTTTGGTGAGTTTGTTCGCGATATTCGTGAGAGGCGGGAGAGGGATGGGGGAAATTGCTGATGAACATGTGTTAGGTCTTGCTTTTTGGGGAAGAGAAATGTGTTGTTGTTTAGAGCTAGGAGGGATATTGAGGCTGGTGAAGAATTGGGGTTTTATTATGGGAAAGAGTATTTCAAGGCTGCGGAGTTGCTTTGTGGGTGTGTGGCGAAGGAGGGATTGCATGTGCCTGGGCCGGCGCCTGTTCCGAAAATTTAGATGGGGAGGTCGGCGTTGTTCGATGTGCATATAAGGGTGAGTGAACAGAAATGCGGAGGCGGAGCCGGGAGAGCGAGAGGGGAAGATGGGAAAATTGGTTGGTATCAGACGATACGTAGACCGTGATACTACTGTATAGATTAGTGCTGATGAAGAAGGCGGCTTTCGAGCATTGTCGTACAGAGATGGAGGTCGGATTTCAGAGCTTCCCAATTTCCAACAAGTCTCGCTCTCCTCATGCTTGTCCTCTCAACATAGCTCTACAGCAACAACAAAGTGCACGGCTCCTTGCTCCTAACTGGTTGAAATCCCCAATTATTGATGGACTTTAGCGCAAAGGGTCGATTTTTCACTCTTGGAGTGATTTCTATAACCACGAGATTGGCTTTTGCAGCGCTCTACGTGCTCTGCAACAAGCTTTTCCATAACTCTACTTTTGCGCGACACAGGCGGGAGTACCATGTCTTCCCACAAGCCGCGTACGAAATTGGTCTTTGGCCTGTTTCTTCGGCTTGCTCTGTTGGGAAATTACAGCAGGGGGGAGACAGGGTAGCATTGAAGGTAAGATGATGTACCTTATAGCGCATGAGAGTGCAAGATTCGATGTTGATGGAGGAGTGAAGTGGAAGGAGAGAAGAAGATGGCATTTAGACAGCAGCAGGATATTCATTGAGCCGGCCTAATTGAGCAGCCAATCACAAGCTTCCAATTAGTTCTAGAATAGAATTAGCTGACTATAACTTTTCTCACGACCTCGAGCTTTCTTCAACGTTTTCCAGCGAATGGAATGGAATGTTCAACAATTTCCGCCGACTCTTCCACCCCCGACACACTCACGTCTTGCCCACGATGCCGGGCCAGAAACGACAGTTCAACGAAGGCGCACGGCACTTCAAAAGGAACAAAAAGGCCAAAGTGACGACTTCCACCATCAGCGACGGATCGAACGAAGAAGTGCTCCTCAAAGACATCCAATCTCTTCTTGAGAACATCACTCTCACCAGATCAGACAATGAGAAACATCCGCTCCCCGCAGAACAGACGGAGATTCAGATTCCCATCAGCCAACTCTCCTCGACGGGCGATGGACTGGGCATTCTCAACAACCACATCTACGTCGTCCCCTTCACCGCCCCGGGCGACATCGTGACGGCCAAACCCTACAAACACAACCCCACCCAAGGCTATTCCCTCGCCGATTTCGTCGCAATACAAACTCCCTCCCCGCACCGCACCGAAACTCCCCCCTGCCAGTACTTTTCCCGCTGCAGTGGGTGTCAATTCCAATACCTGCCCTACGCCTACCAACTCGCCCACAAACGCTCCGTCGTCGAGAAAGCATACGCAAACTTCTCGAATCTGCCACCAAGTGCTGTGCCCGTCGTGGGAGAAACGATCGGATCCCCGCTTCAATATGGTTATCGAACGAAATTGACGCCGCATTTTGATGGGCCGCCTGGAGGGAGGAGGGATAAGCGACAGGGGAAAAAAGTGTCTTGGCCGGAAGTTCCGCCTATTGGGTTTATGCTCAAGGGGACGAGGAAGACGATGGATATTGAGGATTGTCCGATTGGGACGCTGAGTGTGAGGAAGGGGATGAGGAGGGAGAGGGAGAGGGTGCAGGGCGATATTGACCAGTATCAGAAAGGTGCCACGTTGTTGTTGAGGGAGAATACCATTCGCATTCCCACAGATGATGGCCACAACGGGACAGAAGTCGAGAAAGAAGACTCGGATACAGTCCTCGAATCCCATCCCACGGGCCAGCATTCCTTCAAGAAAACTTGCATCACCGACCAAAAAGCCATTTCCACAGAATATGTCGATGGCTTCCGCCTCGATAACCCCGCCGGAGCATTTTTTCAAAATAATAACTCCATCCTCCCGCTCGTCACACAATATATCCGCGACAACATCCTCGGCCCAAACTCGACCGGAATCAAAAATATGATAGACGCCTACTGCGGCTCCGGCTTCTTCACCATTACTCTCTCCCAAACATTTTCCCAATCCATCGGTATAGACATCTCTCCCCAATCTATCCAACATGCGTCCTCCAACGCCGCTCTCAATGATTTACCCGAAAGTTCCACGCATTTCATCGCCGCGGACGCAAATCACCTTTTTGAGGCTGTGGATGAGGGGAAATTTAGGCCGGAGGAAACGGTTGTTGTGTTGGATCCTCCGAGGAAGGGGTGTGATGAGGGGTTTGTGAGGCAGTTGTTGGGGTATATGCCGGAGAGGATTTGTTATGTTAGTTGTAATGTTCATACGCAGGCTAGGGATGTGGGGTGGTTGGTTGGGGGGTTACCCACAGGAGGAGATGGGGGGGGAGAGGGAGGTGGGGGGTATGAGATTGAGAGTCTTATTGGCTTTGATTTTTTTCCGCAGACTAGTCATGTTGAGGGGGTTGCTATTTTGAGGAAGAAGAAGGGTGTGGGTGCTGGGAGTGCCGAGGGGAGTCAGGTGGGGAGTGGAGATGGGGTTGATGAGAGGACGGGGGATGGTAAGACTGAGGCTGAATTTGGGGCTGTGAATGGAGAGGCTGCTGAAGTCAAAATCGAGGGAGAAGCAGCTGCTGCGCCGGCACAATGATTTTGAGCATTCACTCGAAAAGAATTTAAAGACAGAAGCGGTCAGTGAGCAGCTGCCTGTGTTTTCTGAAATATGTGCTGGTTTTTCCCTTTCAATCAGAAGAAAAAGAAATATCCCGCTAGCTCGTGTTATGTCGCTCTGCACGCCGCAGCAAATAATATCCTGCAACATAGATGGGAATCTGAGCGCATGAGAGTATAGGTATAAGATTTTCCGAGTAATTTGCAGCATATTCCACGACAAATTCCAGGCGGCCGTTGTCGAAAACCACGGGAGCTTCGCTGGGACTCAGAAGCAGCAGTTGCAATAAAGGCCAGCCGGTCAGACGGCCCAGGATCCAACCCAGTCCTGTTCGAACTATCAGGAGACAGACCAGGCAGGATAAGATTGCAGCTGGACGTTTGCCCAAGGGACTTGTGAAGGCGTGGAAGAGCCCTTTGCGGTGAGTGTACTGTGCCAGACGTACATCTCCCAATCTGGCAGAAAAGTACGCAACAAAGCCGACCAAGGGCAAAGCGTATTCTGCGGTGGAGCTCATGTGGGACTCAGGATTGCGAGTCAGATCGGCAGCGAGCAAAAGGAAAGCTGCGTCGAGTGCGGCGCTGGTTTGGATAGGCAACGCTAACATTGCTGCTGTTCTGTTCCCAGCGCTCTTGGATGCATCGTAGCTCAGGCCAACAAGGTCGTCACTAGTCGAGGCTTCGTACTTGTCGGAAAGCTTTTCGTTGTCGACAGGCTGCGAGCTGGACTGCGGACTCATGACACGGGAAGTCTCTGTCGACATCAGATGAAGCGACGATAGAGCCAGAAGTAAAACCCAGGGCGAAGCACCTAGCCATAGAAAGATGATGAGATACACTGGTTGTGAGATGGCGTAGAGGATCGAGGCTTGTATGGGGTAGTCTGCAGAGAACTTCTTTCCCCACGGACTTTCTGTGCCGCCGAGGATCCATGGGCTAGAGAAGAGTACGATGTTGTTCAGGAATGCTAGTGCGGCTACACAACTAGAAAGTGGATGAAGTTGGCCGGAGAATAATGTTTCTTGAGACATGCTTGTGGGCTGCGCTCTCTGCGGAGTGGTCGCGACTATTGCTGAAGGAGCGGAGCGGAGCTATGCTGTGCCGCGTTGTGACGACAGCTAACTTGCAGTGTCCTGGGCTCCTGGAGCGGTGTCTCTGTACGTATTCTCTCCACTGCAAGGGGCGATCGAAGGGTTGAAAATAAATGCAACTTGCTCAAAAATGTGAGTTGAGAATGAGGGCTTTGCGAGATGAGAAGTGTTGGTGCTAGAAACTCCTGGACTTCGTCTTTCGACTCTTGTAGATTTGGGGAGAAACGGCATTGTTTAAGAGTAAGGTATAGAAGGAGCCAAATGTCACTATGCAGAGCTTGGCGTGACTTGGCACTTGGCACGTTGGAATAAGAAATGTTGCTTGATAATAGGCTTCGCTGTGCCCGCCGCACAGCCGCCTCCTTTTCTGTATAGGCTTCTTCATAGACATTTCAACCCTAACCTAACCCTCCCTTCCTCTAGAGATTAACCCTAAGCGCGGTACTACGTCATACTTAGGCAGCGATCTTACAGCAGTAGGAGGTAAGAAGCCTTCCGTGAGCCTCGTGCATGGCAAGTATATAACGCATGCCCGACCACGTTCACCAGGATCAAGCAACGATTTTGCCTTTCTCCTCTTGTGCATTCTCACAAACTCTCTGCTATAACATCATCATGGCGTCCGAAACACCTTTCTGCCTTAACGTCAACGGCCGAGCTGAGATCCCGCTGCCTGCGGAGCGAGCGATCATCAACGTAGTCGTCTCTAGCGATGGACCCAACAAGATTGAAGTCTCCACGGAGATCATACAAGCTGCAAAGCAGATCGAGGCAATGCTGCGTGATTTGTCGCCGAAAGACGAGACCCCGGCTGCGAAAGCCGCTGCTCCTCTGGCTCACTGGTCAAAGACTTCTCTGTCTTCCACATCATACATGCCTTCCAGGAGAGACAATGAAGACCAGAAGCCGAGACACTACCGTGGCAACATCAAGTTTGACATCAGATTTCAAGACTTCAAAGCCCTCGGACGTTTTGGAACCAAGACATCATCCATCCCACATGTAGAGGTCAATAACATCGATTGGAAACTTACAGACAAGACGGAAGCCGAATATAAAAGCCAGCTGCGCAAAGAATCGACCAAGGATGCTGTGACGAAGGCTCGAGACTACTGTGAAACCCTCGGATGCGTCAATTTGAGGCCTGTTGAACTTTTCGAGAATTCTTCGTACTCCCACATGTCTGCTCGCTATGCTGTTGGTGCGGCCATGGGTTTCTCGGGACTGGATGAAGATGAAGAAGATGAGGAGGAATCAGGGCTCGAATTCGATCCGCAGGAGATCAAGATGTCTATGGAAATTTCCGTGAAGTTTCATGCGGAGTGAGTTCTTTGGAAGTGGTTTTCTTGTACCTCTGGATGACTGACAAGATTGTAGTGTAGCGAAGGAATGAATATGTGCTATTCAGCCTCGGGACAGATTAGACCGAAGGCGCGTGATCAGCATGAGAAGATCAGCAGCGTCGCGTGCCGGTCTGCCGGGTATTGGCACACTTCTAAACGACTCTGATGGTGTGTGCTCCTCTACTGCTTCAGCCACCAAGCTTCGATGTTGTCTCACAGTTGGATGGTTTCTGGCATTCTATTCTCCTGGCTGTGTCTACCCAGCCCCGCGAAGGGATCGGATGGCCAGTCGTTCAAATCACGTTGTCTGTCTTTCGATCCTGAGAAATATGTCGAACACTCTCGACGCACAGTCCTGGAGCATGTCCCGGCCGGCACAAGCCTGACCTTTGCAGACAATGTAGCGTCTTGCAACCGTCCAAATCAGGTGGTGGCTTCCGAGATGTGTAGAGTGGCACTCTCAATCGCAACTTCTAATCGTTCGAGCATCACGTTCGAACTTTGGCTGCCAGAACAGTGGAGTGGTCGGTTTCTTGCAACCGGAAATGGTGGTGTAGATGGTTGTATGTATGCTCTGAGCAGTTAAGCATAAGCATAACTGACCCATCACAAGGCATCAAGTATGAAGACATCGCATATGGTACCGAAAATGGCTTCGTGACCTCGGGGGCTAATAATGGCCACAACGGCACTACGCTCGTCACTGCGCTTGACAATGAGGAGGTCGTCATCGACTACGCTTATCGATCGTATGGGACGCCACTCTTTATGTTAGAACGTTGCGGCTGACTTGCCCAGACTACATTCGACGACCAAAGTTGGAAAGAAGCTGGCCAAGCAATTTTATGGGACGCATCACTCCAAGTCATACTACCTTGGCTGCTCCCTGGGCGGTCGACAAGGTATCGGGGCAGCTGAAAGATATCCAAACGACTTCGATGGCATTTTCGCTGGAGCTCCGGCTGTTGACTTTAATAATTTGTACTCTTGGAGGGCGAGCTTCCCACTGATAACCAACAAAACCGACTCGGATCCTGTTCAGCCGGCCACTTGGAAGACTTTGATTCACAATAGCGTTCTCGAACAATGTGATGGCATAGATGGCGTTCGGGACGGCATTATCGAGGATCCCACTTTATGCGACTTTAACCCTTCTGTCCTGCTATGCTCTGACTCGCGAAGCACAGCCTGCTTGACTCCAGCCCAAGTACGAACGGTAAAAAGAGTGTACAGCCCTTACACCTTTGAAAACGGCACTCTCATATACCCGGCTTTTCAGCCCGGGATGGAGATTGCTGCGTCGGCGGGTCTTCTTGCTGGAGTGCCATTCTCTCCTTCCGTCGAGTGGTTCAAGTATGTCATCTACAACAACCCTGAATGGGATCCTTTCGCGTACAGTGCGAAAGATGCGGCAGTAGCCATCGAGAAGGACCCAGCCAATATCAAGACCTGGCCACGAGAGTTGTCTAGCTTTCGCCATCGCGGCGGAAAAATACTGATGATACATGGTCAGCAGGACAACCAGATCAGCAGCTATCAATCTCCACGCTTCTATGAGCATTTGCGAGAAGGTAGTGGATTGACATATCGGGAAATGGACCACTTCCTTCGCTTTTTTCGAATTTCGGGCATGAATCATTGTAATACTGGTCCGGGTGCTTGGGTTCTTGGACAAGGTGGAGGAGGAAGTGCTGTAGGAATCGGATTTGATCCCAGGTCAAATGTATTAGCGGCACTTGTGAGATGGGTTGAAAATGGCGTCGCTCCTGACACGATGCTTGGGACGAAGTTTGTGAACGATACTGTGTCACTAGGGCGGCAGTTCCAGAGGGAGCATTGCAGGTGAGTCTTATAATCGCTTCTTAAGACTGTCATTTGAGCCTTCATTTACTGATTGCCACTAGATGGCCTCTGAGGAACCATTACGTTGGCGGTGATCCTTTAATTCCTGCGAATTGGGTGTGTAGGCGACCTTAGCTTTGGTTGGTGAATGAGAACGAGTCTTGCATACGCAATCCCATCTATCCGAAGCGATAAATGCGATGCCATTTCACATTCCACAATTCTCCCTAAAATAAGTCCTTTGTTTGGAAAAGTGAGACATGGCGTCTTGTTGAAAACGGATAGATTGTTGAACAAAGAGTTGATCGTTCTGGCCACTCTACTGTCAAAAATCCCAACATTCGGAGCTTATCTTCCATTTCAGAATAAATACCCGATTACCATGTCGCCGTATGGACTGCGTCTTTCGCCAAAGCCATCGAAGAGGGTGGTGGAAGCTGGGGAGTTGGCAGATAAAGTTGGAAGAGCTGCCAAGAAGCAGAAGAGGAGCAGTCTCGAAGAATCTGAGAGCATAGAGAAAGCCGCAGCGGGCGATGCCAGCCAAGCTTCGAACAAAAAACCAAGTCCGGGAGACAAGACAGCGACTAACAGCAAGCCGGGAAAATGTAAGAAGAAGGTAGCGGTGCAGCCTACGAAGAAAAGAAAGGCTACTTCCCAGAAACCGAACAAGTTGAAGAAAGCACCCGAGAAGACAAGGAGCAGTCAGAAGATCTCCAAAAGCAAGACTGGGAAGACGTGGCTGGGTGTGACGTCTAGCGAGAATAACGACAAACCCAAAGCAAGCGGTCCATTGAAAAGGGATCTAGAGGAGGGAGAGAACGCAAAACTGTCGTCAGAAAAGAGAAACGCCCCATCGAAGTTCGAATCAAGCAATTTAGACACCGATCATACCTTGACTCAGTCCGCAATTCTCAACAAAACTGATCGGAATTTCCGCAAAGACTGCGTCGACTATACCAGAGCCCACCAAGCCCTCGACGCATCCAGAACAGTCCTGCAAGCGGCAACCACCCCATCTCCTGAACGAACTTCCACTCCTCCTCCAAAGAAGAGAAGAAAGACAGTCACTCCAGACAACACAGCCCATGTCCGCTCTTTAGCCAAGACCCGAGGCCCTCAAAGCACATCCGATGAAACAGGGAGAGACACATCTCCCACAACTCTCCCTTCTCCTGAGATTCCGCATACTTCTTTGCACACTAACTCAGACATCCTGCCTTTACAAAATCATGTCGAGCATCTCCAGAAAAGACTTGTCCGCGGCCTCGAATCCCCGACCTACTCTCTCTTCGACATTGTCTCGGGCGGGAAACCTCCCTCTTCTACCACGAAGGAAGAAGGAAGACTCTGGCAAGAAGAAGAACTTCCGGATCGCTATGGAAAAACATGGCGGTGTGTCAAAGTTTTGGACGCGGGGTTTGGGGAGAGTGTCGTTTGGGATGAAGGGGTTGGAGAGAGGACTAGCGAGGCTAGGAGGAAAAGTGGGGAGGATATGAGTCCGAGCATGATTCCAGATGTGAGTAGTATGACTGAGGGGGAATTGAGCGAGTTTGAGAAGGAGGTGGAGGGGTTTTTGAGTGCTTTTGGGGAAGAGGGATGGGAGGAGGGATTGGAGGAGATTGAGGGGTTGGATTTTGGGGAGGATGGATAAGAATGAGAGAACGATATGGTTATCCAATCGATGTGATTTTCTTCTTAACTATGCGAGCTCAGATCTGGCATCTCTTCATTGTGGTGATGCTTGGCGTTAACTTAGCTTCGTTTTAGGTTTGGTGATAGATGAATGTACACTCCGGTGGCCTATAGCTACAAACTAGACGGCTCTCAGATTAGCCTATCTCCGTGGCGTGCGTCTTACGACAACACCTTTACACCTTTAAGCTTGATCTAGTACTTACAACCTGGAAATATTGTCATCGATATGGACATTCGATCACTTCAAATTCAGCCTCAAATGATCTCCAGCGGCTGAAACGTAAGCTGACACCAATCACACATTTTTTCCATCAATCCTTCAGGATTCCGCTCCTCTAGGGTGCTGACCTTATCCCCATTACTCCTTCACAATCCCATTGCTCCAAGACACTTCCATTCGAGCCCCATCCTCACTTCTCAAGCTCATCGGCAGGAAAAAGAGGAAGCAAAAACACCACAAACAACCATGCCCCACCAACCCCTCCACATCGCCATAATAGGCGGCGGCCTCTGCGGCATCTCCCTAGGAATAGCTCTCAAAACCCGCTCAATACCCTTCACACTCTACGAATCCCGCAACTCATTCACCGAAATCGGCGCGGGAATAAATTTCGGACCTTCAGCTCTGCGTTCTTTACACCTCATAAACCCGTCTCTAGGAGCAAAAGTCTATGGCCTGGCTACTAGGAATCCGGCCCCGGATGAGGAAGTCTGGATGGATATTCGCTATGGAGCGGAGTGGGAAGGGCATGAGGATGGGGAGGTTTTGGAGGTATTGAGGGCGCCGCCGACGGGGAATATTACTGTTCATAGGCAGGAGTTACTTGAGGTGTTGGCGGAGGAGATGGGGGTGGGGAATGTGAGGTTTGTGAAGAAGTTTGTGGGGTATAGGCAGGATGTGGAGGGTTTGAGGATCGAGTTTGCGGATGGGAGTTTGGAGAGTGCGAGTGTTGTTATTGGGTGCGATGGGATTCATTCCAAGGTGAGAGCGGCGATGTTTGGGAGTGGGAGTGTTGTTGCGAAGCCGGGGTATAATTATACGGGGTGCTATCGAGCTGTTGTACCGATTGAGAAGGCGGTGGAAGCTATCGGGGAGGATGCGAGACGGAGCCAGGTTGTGTTGGGGCCGAGGGGGTATGTTATTATGTATCCTGTGAGTGGAGGTAGGTTTGTGAATTGTGGAGCTTGGCCGGGGGAGAAGGAGGAGGATTGGGAGGGGGAGGAGTGGGTGAAGAATCATCAACATGATCAATTTGTGGAGGATTTCAAAGATTGGGGAAATCGCATCAAGAAGATATTGGATCTGTTTTCGAAGGATGTGCAATTTTGGGCTTCGTTTCAACATATCCACCAACCGGAACGTTTTCAAGATGGTAGAGTTCTGCTGATAGGAGATGGTGCTCATGCGATGACGCCTCACCAAGGAGCGGGAGCTGCTCAAGCGGTGGAAGATGCCTATGTTTTGGCGGAAGTACTTGCTGAGCTTAACAAAGCGCCGTCTGGGAAAGTTGCAGTTGAGGCAGCTTTGCAGGCGGTTGATGAAGTCAGGAAACCACGCTTCTCCAAAGTGCAGCGTTATTCCTCGGAAGCTGGACCGCGATGGCACAATTTCTTCAATTCTAAGCTTGAAGGAGACGATCTTGAAGAGTGGAAAAGAGTAACGAAAGAGAGGCTGGAGTGGATTTGGGGAGTTGATTTGGTTGGAGAGGCTGAGAAAGCTAAAGCGATTATGCGCGAGATGATTTCCAAGCTGCCGTCAGTATAGAGAGCTCATAGTCGTGCCTGTAGACCAATGGTTTCCTGTGCCAGTACTTTTCCAAATGTAGCATCAACATCATGCTCATGGATCCAGAAAGGATCAGCTCTTCCCAGCATCCTCTTTCTTAGTTGGTCGTCCGTCTCCACGAGTCCAACTCTCTCAATAGCTTTCTTGTTGTTGGCATGTACTGTCAACAACACAAGATCTGTATGTGCCTTTCTAGTCTTCTCGTACAACCTCAATGCTCGGGTAATATCCACTCTACCAGGTTTCTGTGATGATCCAGGTGGATATACATGCACCACCGCCAACGAAAAAGCATAAGCATCATCCAACGCCAACGAACCACCAGCCGCAAAAGCACCACCATGAGCATGTGCCGCATCTCCCGCAAACGTGACCCGCCCATCTCCATGCACCCACGACTCCAAACCCGCAGCAAAAGTATTCGGATAATGTCGAATATGGGGTGTAGCATCCAACATCTGCTTGACCACAGGATGCCAATCAGTATACAATCCCTTCACAGCGTCTACACTGTCATCCGAATTCCAGACTGAATCTTTATAAGGAGCATCCGGCGTATTAGGATCACTGTGGTTTCCTCCAACAATAGTGAAGAGGTTCTTCCCCAGTCTTGATGCGAAGAATGTACGATCTGGCCCCCACCAATGGTTTGCTTCGTCAAGTACACCTGGGATATGTTCCACTAGCTTTGCATCGAAGACGGATCGGAACGCTACCCATCCTGTCCATTGGGGAGCTGATGTTGGTACGAAATGGCGTCGTACCGCTGATTTGATACCATCGGCACCGAGTAGAATGTCTGATTCCACCACGGAACCGTCGGCGAACGATATGGCAAGAGAGTCGATCTCCGGGTCGATGCTCACTGATTGGAAGGTCTTGCTAAGATGAACGCGATCAGATTCGACATGAGAAAGTAGTGCTTGTTGTAAATGAGGTCGATAGAATCGACTTGTGCGATGTCGGTCTTCCACATGGCCGTGATGTTTGTCTACAGAGACAATCTCGTTGGTCGACCAGTGTCTGTCTTCAATGAGCAAATGCGAAGTCCTGACAACGATTTTGTGCTCACCGATAGATCATGGGATAGCCAGATTTATTCGGAAAGGCCAGATCCTCGCTCAATGCTTCGCTGATACCCAATTTCTCCAACGTGCGCATGCCATTTGGTCCCAAAGCGATACTGGCACCAACTTCACGAATCTCCGTCGCCTGTTCATATAGCTGAACATCGATTCCTTCATGCTTCTGAAGAGCGATTGCTGCTGCAAGGCCTGCGATACCTCCGCCAACGATTGCTATTCGAAATTTTGTAGATTCGGACATTTTGCTGGCGTTCTTTGATGTTGCTGAAATGGCCAGAGGTGTAGCTCGCGATGTACCTCCAAGCTTATCAAGTATCCTAGCAATGCATCCACCAGAGCTTGAACTTGCTTGTATTCGCGGGCTATCTTCGGCAGATTCGACCCAGTGATACGATTGCCAGCATGAAGCACGCCATCAATGTCTTAGCAGTGCTGGTCCTGCAGGCGACTTTCCGATGCAACAGTACGCAACCCTATCACAAGTAGTTTTGAAGATAGGCCCACTGAGTCTCCACAACGATTGCTGACTGCGTTCGCCGATTCGGCCAGATCCGTGGCCAATGTCCGCTTGGTATGATGTGCTCTCCACAGAGGATTCTGCGTGTGGTGGAGTTGGATAGAAATCGAAGATTTGAGGTCTCACCAGCCATCCCAACTTTCCAAAGAAGATGTCGCCGTGTAAAGAGGCAGCCGAGGAGACAGTCGGGGTACCCTCCGCAGAGAGAGCCACACCAAAACTTGCCTCTCGCTTTGCAGACGAGAGCTACAAACTCCTCTCCAAAGTCCAAGTTTCCGATCCTTCACCGGCTGAAGCCAAAAGACTACGCAACAAATGCATAAAATGGATCCTGCCATTCTTGTGCGTAGGGTACCATCTCATGTTTGTCGACAAGCAGACAGTAAGCACTTTTCGGTATGCGTATTTGCAACGTACTAACAGGGTTCAAGCTTGGAAACTCAGCAATCCTAGGAATCATGACCGATGCAAATCTCACATCCTCTCAATATAACTGGCTCTCTTCGATCTTCTACCTGGGATATCTTCTCGCCGAATGGCCGCAGAATTGGGCATTGCAGCGCTTTCCTGTCGCAAAATGGCTGGGATTGAACATCATCATTTGGGGAGGCGTTCTACTCTTGCATATTCCATGTAAGAGTTTTGCGGGACTGTTCGTCGTTCGTTTCCTGCTTGGTGTGGCGGAAGCATGTATTGTGCCAGCGTTCCTACTTCTGCTGAGCATGTTCTTCACATATGACGAGCAGTCAGTGTTGATGTCAAGCATGTGGGCGATTGGGAACTCCGCGCCGATTACGAGTGGATTGCTGTCTTATGGAGTGCTGTGGATCGACACCGGAGCCTTTAGTCCTTGGAAATGGCTTATGGGTGGGTTCGTTCGGTCTCCGTTCTTCAGTCAATGCTAACGCGCATGAAGTCATTACTGGCTCCTTCACAGTTTTCTTCGGCTTTGCTGTTTGGATATGGCTTCCAGACAGTCCTTTGACTGCCCATTTCCTCACCCTCGATGAAAGAGCGCTAGCCGTGCTTCGGATCAAGAGTAACCACTCCGGTATAGAGCAGAAGTTTTTCAAGCGCAGCCAGTTCATCGAGGCTGTTCAAGATCCCAAAACGTGGCTCTTCTTTCTGCACTCCTGGTCTCAAGAAATGGCGAATGGAGTGACGAACCAGTACTCTCTAATTATCAAGTCTTTTGGCTTTTCCACACTTCAAACCACACTGCTGGGGTGTGTTACTGGTGTTGCCAACTTTGTATCACTAGCAACAGCAGCAATAATCTTAGCAAAGACGACGAATTGCCGCGCGTGGCTATCGGCAGGATCATACATCCCGCCGATTGTGTCTTGCATCCTTCTACTGGCCCTCCCTTGGAGCAATCGCTGGGGATTGTTGACGGCCATCTGGATTCGTGCCACAAACGGCATCCCCTATAGCGTTGTCATGATCTGGGCTGCCAACTGCTCTGCTGGGCATACAAAGAAAACCACTGTCATCGCCCTGTATCATATTGGATATGGCTTGGGAAACATTCTCTCGCCACAGTTGTTCCAACCACAGTACAAGCCGAGGTACATCGTCACTTGGTCTGTCATTTTGGGAGTTGCCTGCATCTTCCCAATGCTGTTGGTGATCTTTCTGAGATGGTACCTGGATAAGGAGAATACCCGCAGAGATTTGTTGAAGGAGCAGGGTCTTGTGGCTGGAGTTGGAGTCCTTCAGCAAAATTCGGAAGGCAGCACCTCGGCGGAAATCGTCGATGCACGTATGCTTGACTTGACGGATCGTGAAAACCTTGAGTTGTATGTTCATCAATTCTCTGTCCAAGGACAATACGCTGACAAGCCGCAGTCGATACGTGCTGTAAGCTGCTAATCCAGTCTGTCTTCGAGAGAACGGGCCCCGCTCCAGGCATTGAGCCAGTAAACGTCTCATCCAGGATTTGACTTCAATCTCCTCAGCACCGGATTTCAACCTTCCTCACGTTCCATTACTTCAGCATCCCATCCTTCACAAACTTTGTGATACTCTCCTTACAAGCTCTCTCACTATAGCTTTCCCAGACCTCATAAAGACTAATCATCTCTTGAGTCGCATCGACAATCGCAACCATGTCAATACCGCTCTCAGCAAGCCAGTCGACAAGCTTGCTTAGTTTTGGACCAGACTGCTTGAGACCGCCAAAGCCTCCTAGCGCCTGTTGAGCCGTAGCTCCGGACATGGTGGGTGAGAAGCCGGGCATCGATGATGATGAAGGCGATATCATTCCTGAAGAACTTGACGCCTGATTTGAATGCGCTTGTAGACCTGGAGGCTGTCCAGAGGGGCGAAGAACGACGGCCAGAAACATAGCAACAACGGCCAAGACATGCGGAGGATGAAGCAGGGCCAGGTCTGTATTGTAGCTGTCGTTTATGATTGAATGTGCCAATGTCGTCTCATCGTTGCTAAGCCCAAATACTGGAGCCAAGTCCGTCAAAGACCGGTATGGATGGTGGCAGATCAATCTCGAGGAAAGTGTCGAAATCAGAGCAAACTCGCATTCCCCAATTTTACTGGTTTCTGTGATTCCAAGCTCCGGCCATTGTCGTGCGGCCTCGCCAAGCATGAGTCGGATATGCTGAGGACACTCTTCCATCTTGCAGGCCAGATATACCGCCGTCGCCATGATGAGATAAGGATTTGTTTTGCGCATCTCAGCACGCAAGTAGAATCTTTTAATGTAGATCTGTGCTGTTGCGAGAGCCTGTTGTCGCAGGCTCATTCTTCGTGCCAGCTTGCCTAACTGTTGCTGAAAGTAAATGCTCATCAATCGGCGGTCTGGAGTGGGATATCTGTTGTAGAGTGGCTGGTTCATCTTCTCCATATCTTTCCTCGTCTCGGCCAGCTCGGATTTGGTGAAGGTCCAGAATTTGTGCTGGGTAGAGTCCCAATAGTTGGCGGCCATTGTAGCGGTATATGTAGAGCGTGTAGACGTGTATGTGTATGTATGTGTATGTGTGCGATTCACAGTGTCGAATGCTATCGATATTGCAAGTTCTTCACCAAGATTGTAGCTTCCCGTAGCAATATCGCGATTCAGAGAAGGCTCAACTACACACCGCCATCGTGCTTACTGTGTGAGCCACGATATGTAGCAAGGAGCGTGCTTATCACAATCTCATCGCGTGCAAGAGCTCTCCGACGTGATGTGTTCAGTCAAAGCTCCTTCGATGGTCTTGGTCGAGATCATCAGTGATGTCGAGGTGAGATGGATGAAGGAGTGTGGATTTGGAGTGCTGACTCGCTTTCCACGCTAGTGCTGCGTGACGTAGGTTTTTTGGCAAAGTCTTGGCAAGAAGATGCCTCAGGTACCTTCAATCTTCAATCTTCACGAGTGCATCAAGTGTTTGCTCTCAGGAACAACATCAGCCTCACTGCTCCCTGGTATATCCCTTCCTTGATACCCTCAATACCGGTTTGAAACGAACACGAACGCCGCTACCGAACCAGTCCCTTGCAGACTCTTGAGCTACTCAGCCACACGGCTTACCGAACTTCAGCTGGCATCTTTTCAACATCATCAGGCGACGATACTAATAATATTTGGCGCGACCCTGTGAACTTCTCCAACACTACATCCTTTCGAACTCCAACTCCTCTCATCATCATGGCGGGATCTACGCCTTTCCTCTTGGTCTGCATTGTTGGGCTCGTTTTTCTGGCATCTCCAGTCGCAGCCTTCGGGGTAAGTAAAGTGTGGCTGAGTTCGCCTCACTACTGGGATGTCTACACGTCGCTGGCGTGCATCCATGACTGGTTCCTGGCTAACGATACTTATCTTGGCAGGCTGGAAATATTGCCTCTATATCGCAGATTGAAGGTCACAACTGGCGTCATGGTGATATCGAAGACCTTCTCACTACGGTTGCTTTTCTCCGTGGCCACAAATGTAAGCCAGATCGTTTTGAATGACTCCAGGCTGCCATACTATTGCCTGAGACATACGCTGATCACTCCTTCTATTCAGGGACCTCAATGATGGTGAAGCGAACCTACTTTGGCAACTGGCTACGGGATTACAGTCAAGGTACATCAAATCGTCAACACGCTTTCCCATTCGGTAGACTGATATCATGTAGCCGTCGATGTTGGTACCCTCAAAGGCGTACCTGCCGACACAATCCGTGTTCTCGTCTGGATCCTTGCATTCATGTCATTTGGCTACGCAACAGAGGAATTCGAAGTCACAGCAGACAGACTCGGAGTCTATCGCCCTGAAGAGCACATCGACAACCCAAAAGACTACGCCGACAACGTGGATGCTCGACAGTTCGATCAGAGACTTCGAGGACCAGTGGCTCCTATTGAGCTGGCTATTGATCCAAACACAGGAATGAAGAACTACATCGCCAACGAGAACCTAGGAATTGCAACGTCGCTTGGTTACATCAAGTGGTCCTTTGCTCGAAGCATTCACTTTGGGAGAATGTATACCCATGGTGCTAACAAGGGCCGCGAGGAGGATCTCTGCGAAGCCTTGCGATGTCTGGGTCAGGGCCTACATTGCATGGAAGACTTTGGTAGGTCGTGTTTCCTCAATTCCATGAGGCATGCATGTACTAACATTACATCCTTTTTACAGGTGCTCACACCAACTATACCGAACTCGCACTTCGCGAGATGGGCTTGCATGGCGTCTTTCCCCACGTTGGCACTCAGACAATGATCAACCTTCGAGGCAGCCAGGTCTACCCGCTCGTCACTGGAACGTTCGGTGGTGTCGACTTCCTCCATTCCGTCCTCGGCGAAGCAAATGATCATATGACGCAAGCAGAAGTTAACGAAACTGAAGTCGACCAGCTCAATGCGGCATTGGGCCAGGCTTCAGCCAATTCTAACAGAAGTGGAAATGGCGATCCAGCTTCTGCGGCGGCTCCCCTTACGGACCTTCTCTCGAAGCTTCCAGGAACTGGTGGTCTCATGCAGGAAGCCGTGAATCTACAGGCAGCATCGGATGCTCAAGCTGCTGAGAACGAGCGCTTCAGCGGTGGCAATCGAGGATATGACGATTACAGCAACTCACGCGCTACACCAGGGCAGCCTCAATCACAGACTAACTTTGCCGCACCACCCAAGATCGATGCACAAGCAGCCATGGCCAAAATTTACCCAATACTCTCCTTCCGAGATAAAGTGGTCCGATCCATCTCAGCCATTATTTCCAAGATTCCTGGGCTGGAGAAGATGATCGACACCATCACAGAGAAGGTTACTCTCTTCGTGATGGGTCTCCTGGCGCCTTTCATCAAGCCTATCATTGCATCCGCTTCGAATGCTTTGAAGCAAGGATCTGGAACGGTCATTGACTCTTCCGCCAAGCAGCAATATCTCGTCTGGACCGACCCGACTTCCTCAGACCCTACACACAGTATGCTCAGTAAGGATCACTTCTCCAACATTCTGAACGGCCCGGCAGGTGAATTGGCTGCCGAGATCCTTCAATACGTCGCACCAAGAGTAATCTACGCCTGGGACAACCCGGGTGTACCAGAACAGGAGGTGCTTGCGGACATCAGCCGGGTCTTCCACCATCCTGCAGCCCGCGACCGTAACGTGGAGATTCAGACCAAGATGTTCACTGTGGTTGAGAAGTGGGTACAGAAGCGCCCTGACCGTGGTCAAGGCTTGAACGACGTATTGAGTTCCGAGTCCGTCCGAGCAGGAAAGAATCACCAAGTCGCGAACATTCAATCAAGCATGGCTGGTGTGCAGAACCTTGCCTCCCAGCACGGCTTCAACATTGGTGGGACTGGCAGCCATAGTGCAACGAAGGGCGGTGTCTTTGACATGCTGGCCCAGAGACGAGAATTAGGGACGGTGTCCGCTGAAGGTGCCTACGGCCAACAGCCGCAGCAGCCTGCCCAGTACGATCAAGGCAATGCGACGTATCCGACGGCATATCAACAAGGTTACGAGACTCCTTGGCAGCCACAGCAGCAACAGGGTGGGTATGGAGGTTATGATCAGCAACAGCAGGGTGGATATAGTGGAGGATACAACCAACAGCAGCAAGGCTATGGACAAGGACACCAGGGTGGTTATAACCAGTACTAGGACTTTTGCCGTGATGAAATGAAGGATAGAGATGAGCTATGAGAGAAGCAATTCAGTATGAGTGTTGCCTCGAATTCCTGCTTCTCTTGCCTGGACATAGTCTTACTTCGTCATTATCTTCCACATCTCAGTTCAGCTTTTCCGCAAGGGCATCATGAACGACTTACATTGTACGGTGTTACTATCTGAGAGCTGTACAGCAACCTGCTGTTCTGTCTGCAGTGAAAGGTCAGACGCTTTACGAGGTTGTCCGGGCGAAGATGGATCTGGAGGGCAATGTAAAAAGGGGTAGACAGGTATGGGAGGAATCACCATTTCACTCGCAAAGTCAAGCTCAGATATGTACAGCTCTGTCAAGACGCCGTTGCAAAGGGCTGCAAATCCTAGAAATGCTCGCCGCCGTTACGGCATTCTGTTTTCGTGCCTCTTCGAGACGTCGCGATGTAGTCTTCAATATGACAGGCAAAACGGCAAAACTAAACTGAATATACTTAGGGAACCATGTTCTTATCAGCAAGGATAACATGGGAATTACAGAACCAAAGACAAGCGCGGAACCAACTCCTCGAGCCATGACGTCCTCACCAGCCTCAGCCAGCTCTGTCATTGTCTTTTGCGTTTTTCCAGGGTCCTTATGAAGGGATTATTAAACTTTGCACTTTGTGCTCGTTCCTGTATGTTCAGGCCCTAGAAGGGATTAAGCTTGTACTTGGTACTCGCGCCTGTTATGCTGTAGGGGATTTGAAGTTCTATATATTACCTCGAAACTGCAAGCCGATGCTCTGCCGTGGGCGTACGGCTCCTTCTAGCCGCGGTATTTCTGGGCACAGCTCAAAGTTGAAGCTGGACACGATCCTAAAGTTGAAGCCGATGGATTGGCATTGACGGACGATTGATCGTATGATGGGCCCATTCTTTCGGTATTGAATGTGACTGCTGTATCGGTATGACAATCTGGTGTTGTCTAGTCGGCTGCGAGGTTGCTTCGTCATGTTATAGCGTTTGTCGCGTCGTCGAAGGGAAATGAATGTTGGAGTCGTGCGGGTGAGGTTGTGTTTATAACCCCTAAAATTCGATATACTTACTTAGTCATCATGTCGATCATGACGTAGAGATGGTCTAGCGGTCAAAACCGCATCGAAAACTTCCTAAACAGGGAGCTGCTGCTGTTCGACACCTTCCATTACAACAACCTCTCGCAATTTCATGCTTACCAGACAACACAGGTACAACGTCACTCACTCGTGAGTGTTCATCATAAGCCTGATCCGTCGCTCTTCGAATAAGACTCCATCCTACGCTCCCTTGCTGTCTAATAATCACACTCCGGGCATGTCCATAGTGCTTGCCGCATTTCCAGATGCATTTTTTCTTCCTCAATGTCTATTTATCCCTTCAAATCTACGTGTGGAGCTTTAGAGAGAAATATCACGACCTTCGTCGCACAGTGCTTTCATTGCAACTCCCTTGGAACCAACACATACTCACTCGAACAGCCACCCACCCGACCGGACTCCTCTCCGATTTTCTGTTGCACTGTTGCCACTGCCCAGCACTGAGCAGACTTGCACAGAAGTACACGGGCGAATCGGCGATGCTATAAAACCAAACCTTCAGGAAACATGGTGCACTGGAGCGACCGAGTCAAAAGCTCCGTCTCTCGTTGTCCCTTGCGCGGCGTGATGGCCATTGTTAGACTCCATTCCAGAAGGCCGCGAAGAATGACGGCGTAAGCATGGCGCTGGTCTCCTATCCCAACAACGTTTCTAGTCGGAATTGAGTGCCTTTCTATCGGAATTCCACCCTTCTCTCTTTGCATGTTAGAATCATGCGTGTCGCCAGCACACCTTGCTGTGTGTTGAGCAGCGTTCTCCTTGGAAATGCACAGGTACGACATGATCTTCTCACCATCGGTAATGGACACGTGGCTTATGGCGCCTAGACTGTGAATCTGGGAAGCGCAGCTGCCTTTGGCGCACTCGCACCGGCTGGTGTGACCAACACTGGAAGTACTGTCATTAATGGAAGCCTTGGAACTACTGGAACAAGTAAGCAAATACACATGAACATGTTCAGCTGGCGACTGTGCGCTAACACATCCAAAGGCATCACTGGCTTCCCTCCAGGAGTATACACGGGCTCCCTCGAGGTTGCCAACGACGTTGCTATTCAAGCCGAGGCCGACTACACTGCAGCATACGTACAGGGTCAGGGTCTTACACCGACTTCGTATCAGACAGGAATATCCGCTTTACAAGATTTGACGCTGGTAAGTACGCCTGCCCTACTGTGAAGCATCATGTCAGCAGGCGTGGTTTAGGATGGTGCTTGAGATACCCGAATTCATTATGATCTACACTGGAAACAACAATAAAGTTACTGATGATATCTGCTTTCTAGGGTCCCGGGGTGTACAGATATGACACAGCAGTCTCCCTCGATGGTGTTCTTGCCTTGTCTGGCAAAGGAATTTATGTCTTCCAGGTGAGAGACGGTCGAAACTTTTACATCGCCATGCTAAATTTTGCCTGTTTTAGCTGCCCTCTACCCTCACCACTATCACTGCCTCTAGTGTACTTCTTACCAACGGGGCGTCTGCATGTGATGTCCACTGGATTGTTGGGAGTGCTGCGACTCTTGGCGCGGCTACGACTTTCGCTGGTAACATTCTTGCCTCTACCGCTATAACTCTTGTTACCAGCGCTTGGGTTCAGGGAGGTCTTTACGCCGGGTCTGCAGTCACCCTGGATGACAATCGCGTGACTGCCTGCGGCATCTCACCGCCGGCTTACAGCTCTAGTGGTCCGGGTCCTTCGTCTTCACCGTCCGCTATTCCTGCGACCACATATACAGCCCCGCCGCCGCCGATTTCCAGTCCTTCTTTCTCAGTGTTCTCTTCGACACTCCCTTTGTCTGCGGCTCCCACACTCCCAGGGATACCATCTACCGCCTCGCCGGCGCCGACGCCGGTCTATAGCACTCCTGGCACGGTCACTTTGTCCACTCTGTTGGTTTCCCCTTTGGTCCCTTCTTCCACGCCATTGGTTCCTCCACCCGAGTCAACTTTATTACTTACTTCATCTGGACTGCCCACCGCCCCGGGTCCGGAGTCGTCGACAAGTTCCTCCGTTGTCTCATCTGATACACCTGCTGTCCCTGTAAAAGTGTCGACATCGCTTACAGCGTTGGTCTCGTCTCCACCTTTCGCGACGGCACCCTCCTCGACACCACATTTAGTCACGTTTACGGCCACTGAAGTCTCATCTTCGTTCCCATATCCTCTAACATCGACTTCACGCATGGTCTCCTCAACATTTCCACTGACCTCAAACTCGCCTATGGGACTCTCGACGTCAAATTCAGCCACAGCCACACTGCTGACTACGACGTCCACTGCCATTCTGACCTCATCCCCATCAACTGAGATTTCGACTGCAGCGATATCGATGGTATGAGAAACTTTCATCAGCAATACTGAGCAACACACTAATGCAAAGTCATAAAGTCCAGCATGGCCAGCTCTTACATTACGATCTTTCTCACCACCTGCCCGTTAAAAAGCACCCGAACCACCACACATACGACTTACACTACGGTCTCCAAGTGTACATGTACCGTCCGGCAGACTGTGGCTGCCTGCAAGCTCACTTCAACCGCGATAGAGATGCCGGCTGTATGGTAGAATGAGCGCTTTACGCCCACTGCATATCCCGCGAACTGCCCGGACTGGAACGCTCCCCACCGAGGTGTTCGTCAACGGCTGTCTTACAGTATTGTTGATGGTGGAGCACCATGCAGTAGTCCAAGTTTGCAGGCGTGAAGACATCTTGATAAATGACCAAGGAGAAAGAGAGCATGGACTTGTCAACTCAAGACACAGTTGGATTATCCTTATGCCATTTCTGATTCGATCAGCCTAACTTTCGGCCCAGGACACAGATGCCATGGTGTATATTGGCTTGGCTCGATTTGGAGCATACAGATGTTGAATCCCACTAGGCTGCACTACCAATATAGCGACATTTTGGTAGCTTTCGGACATGAGTATTGTTGTATTGTACTTTGAAACCAACCGCAGCTGCACATATCATCCCGTGTCTGGTATAAACCACATCATACAGCGTCTATCTCATTCGGTTGCAACTATTCGCCACCTCTGTTGGCAATGGCATCGGCGTCTTCCTCGCTGCTGGGTTAAGTGATGCCTTTGTAGAATTGGAACGACTTGTCGGGATTCATGTGCAGGCCATAGTTCTTGGAGATGGTGGCACCGATGCGAGACGAGACGAAATTTCCACGAGCCTGGCTGATTTCGGATATGATGGAGTCCGGGAAGGTATTTGGCTCGCATTTGACGCCATCTTTGTACTGAAAAGAGTCAGCGTTGTCTTGACCCGCAATTTGAAAGCCAGGAGAGCGAATAATGAGGAGGTTCGCACTCTACTCCAGGATGCCTCTACTCTTCGAATGACTTACGAGGTTCTCCTCTTCATTTTCAAGCTTGATCGTATAGCCAGGACCAATGTCCCTCTCAGACGTGCTGGTGTACCGGTACTTGAATTTAAAGTTGAATTCTGGAGACGCAGCCATGTCTGCCATCATGTCCGTATTTAGGATAATTTCAACATGGAGAGGATCAACGTCATCGTGGAGAACATTGTCGACAAAGTTGCATTGTGCCATGGCTGGCAGAATAAGTAAATGAGCTTTGAAGGGCCATACGTCAGCAAATGACCGCTGGTTTGGGTTGAATGAAGGTAGATGGATGTGTGCAGAGAAATGTGTGAGTGCTTCGGAGCAAATGAAGGGACGGCTTGAAGCCTTCACATGGTATTATGCTTCGAACGACCTCAGCTCCGATGGACGGCATCAATAAGACGGGTTAAGTGTCTCACCAGGCGGACACCAACATTAACCGGTGGAACAAAGTGTCGGCGGATACCCAGAAGTGTAGTGAAGGATTGAAGCGCATGCCTTCGCTTGAACACCGAATTTGATCTGATGTGTGATGTTTCGAGCTCTGGAATCCTCTGCGAAACCCAGTTGGTCCAACGACGCTCAGCTCATTCCTGCAGGATGAATCTTGACAAGAATGGAGAACAGGTATTCGTCGACCATGCAGTTCGTTGTTTGTCGTGCAGTAGTTAGAGCCTTTAGTTAGAGCCTTTAAAGAACACTTTCGTATATTACGGAACCAGAATCCAGAACTCGCTCAACGATACCAGCCCCAGCCGACAGCTGACTCTGTGGACGAATCATGCGTCTTTGTCCAAGCGTATACAGCTGAGTGTCGACGAAAGTGATTCTTTCGGCGATTTCTACGCTGTGTAGAAGCGGTCGTCGATGCAGTAAGTGTTGATGATGATTGTGCTGAAGTCGAGGGCAAGCATCTTCGAGAGTGACACATGCGACAGCACTCGGCGCTAAGACTGCCTTAGTGCATTACTAACAGCGCCCGAATGTTCGAAGGATGCATCCACATGCCGTTTCAACAAAAGGAGAGACTGCCTTCCATCACACTCATCCTTTACGAGAGTTTCGCTGTTAGTGCTGACGAGAGGCAACTCAAATTAGTTCCTTACAAAGAACGTCTCCCTCATGCTGGTTGGAACTTAGAACGCTCCAGTATCCTTCCTGCGTTGGTCATGCACCGCATCTTTACCCCAAGCCATTCGGTATGTCTAAACTTGGTCATGTTATCCACGTTGGTGGCGAACTAGAACTTCGCAACCATCGACGACCTCAGAATGTCCGTTGAATCTACCCAAGTCAATGTTGCAGCCGTTGATGGCTCACGAGTTTAGCGTTCGCAAGCACTTCGATAGCATATGGCGTTGATGCGTCTCTCCGCACTCAGCATGATCGGGTTACCGGGCTGAGATGTGCATGTTGCAATTCCAAATACGAGGCGCATGTCTTCTCGTCCAAAAGATCCAGCCATGCTTGAATAGTTGCACCTCTGCAGGTCCAAAAGATATGAGCGTTCTCGTGTAGAGAGTAAGTCCATGAGATCCAGAGCTTCCGGCTTGTGCGATGATCTGAGGGTGCCTGCTCGTTGGCCTTGATCTAGGCCTGAGGATAGCTTCATGCTTTGGAGGCGCCAACAGAGGGTGCCCGCATGCTAGACCGGGACGAATGCGGGCAGATGCAAGACTTGACTTCAGCTTTAACACCACGAGCATAGCCCCGAGATGTGATGTGAGATCCCGCGTGAAGATCTGGGAAGTAGCGAGTGCAGACATCCGTGAATGAAAGCAAAGGTGAGGTGGCAGAAAGCACGGACGTTTTGTGCCTGCGCCCCTTCTCAGCTTCTGTCAAGCCTGCGCCTGCCTCGACAACCTTCTTCTTCTTCCCATCAACAACATCACGCGCGACGCATCAATCTGCTTCATCCATCACCACTTTCGGCGCGCCTCTTTGCCAACATCAGCAATCCGAGTAACACTCAATAACTGCTCCAGCGTACCGCCACCAAGTACGCTTCTGCCAGCGCCCCATCAGCTCGTCGCGCGACACGTCAATTACTCCGCGACACACTCATCCAGCTGCTACTGAGTACCTCACTCTCCAGCCACATCAAGGAAGCACTACCACCTTCCATCAGCCAACTTGCGCCGTCACACACGCGCATCCACCTCGCCACATTAAAAGCCTCACCCTCACATCACTTCCGACACCGTCACCATGTCCGGAAAGCTCGACCAGTCTCTCGACGAGATCATGAAGGACAGCAAGTCAGCCGGCGGTATCAAGCGCGGCCGCGGCCGTGTCTCCACCCGCAAGGCCGCCATCAAGTCCAAGGCTGCCACCACCGCAGCCGTTGCGCCATCGGGCGGCATCCAGAAGAAGACGAAACAAACAGCAAAGCAGCCACCACGCGGACCCGCCGCTGCTGCTTCCCAGACCGGATTCAGCAAAATCCAGGTCAACAACTTACCCGAGGACGTGACTGAAGCGTTGATCAAGGTACGTTGACGCGCCTGGCCTTACGGCTCCGGAATCCCTCCAGTATTTTGCGCGAAGTAGAGTGGTATTTGGATATAGCCTGTTGGCATTACAAGGAGTGAGACTTACTCCGTCCCTTGGCTTTGCTCCGCGCCTGCCGCTTCACGAAGCACAAGGTATCGCATCGAGCTAAAAGCTCCGTCTCGCGCAAAATCCTCCTGCATCTGCCTGGCAAGCAGTTTTGCATCTCGAGGTGCAGACGTTGAGCAGCAGAATGGTTCAGAGAGCATGCGCGCAGGCAGCATCGAGGCACGGGCGATGGCAAGCCCAGGGACCATCGGATCAAGCAGAGAAATGTCCCGTCAATTACTGTACCTCATTCGGCCTTGACGGCTAGACTCCTGCTATGCGATGCGCTGGTAGCCGAAATGATGGGTACAAATCATCGGGCGAGCTCGACTTTTGATGGGCGAAGCAGAGGAATAGTGTTCGGGGGATACACGCGACGCGCTGCTTGCTCTCTGATCCACACCATGCTCTGCTGGCCATGACTTTGAGAAGGGCATCCATTCTGACCAAGCATATCCTCGCCGGGATCGCATTATACCGCTATCTACTTTCGAAGACGCCAACTAATATGGAAATGTGTTCAGGAGTACTTCAACTCAACTGTTGGACCAGTCAGAGTTGCCCAACTCAACTACGGACCAAATGGTCGCAGCCGTGGCGTTGCAACTGTCACATTCTTCGACGCCAGTGCTGCCGCCAAGGCGGTCGCACTTGATGGAACTCGCGTTGATGGCAAGCCTCTCAGAGTATGTCTGCCCGCTCGCCTTGTCCATGCATCCGACGCTGACAGCCTCTACAGATCGAAGTTCTCGTGGGCGCTAAGAGCGTGCCCGCCATTGCACACCCCAAATCTCTCGCAGAGCGCATGTCGTGAGTGACAGCAACACCATGCCATCGATTTACCCGACTAATAACGTTACAGTAAGCCGAAAACTGCCACAAAGGAGAAGGCCAAGCCGGCTGCTGGTGCTAAGGGTGCCGCCAACGGTACCACGAACGGTGCGAGCAAGGACGGCCGAGCAGCCAAGAAGAAGTCTGGCCGCGCCGGCAAGCCCAAGGCGAAGACCGCGGATGAGCTGGATGCGGAGATGCAGGACTACTTTGGTGGAGGAGAGACGAACGGCGCACCGACCAACGGTGCCGTCGAGCCTGTCGTTGCAGCCGACGGCGGCGACACCGGCATGGTGGATGAGGTTTTGTGAGGAGGACAACGATACGACCCCATTCACGACAAAAAGGACATCTTCAGGCTTGTAATGCTCATTACCACAAGCAACGACGACTGTCCATTCGAGACTGTATTATGGCGACTACTCTTTTTTCGGGTTTACGCGGTGTTGGATCATCAGACTGAAATCGACTAGACTGGGCTGATGGATTGAAAATGAGAACGATTATTCCACTGACGAACAACACTCATAACACACTTACATTCGGAGCGACTCCGTTGTCTGTTCTACAAGCCTGCTCTTCTGGGGTTGCTGGACATTGATATATCAAGGGGCCGTAGGATGGTATACGGAACTAAGACCGCGCCCTACTTGGTGTCTGCTGGCGCGAGCTCTTCCCCGGATTTCACTACTTCCGCTTCCACTCGGTTCAGTCCCGTGGTTCGTGGCATGCAGTTCTGGGTAGAGCTATTGCATCAATTGGTAATCTGGCGCCGCCCGGGACCGCTGAGCGCTTCACTACGGCGTAGTCCAGCCTTCTGCCATCGACTCGCTCGCTCCGAACAGTATTCGAGCTATCCCCGGAGCTGCGGGTCAGCAAATCCAAACGTTCCGAAAGATCTGGAGTAGCACCCCAACCCCTCATGCATGTCAACTTGTCAAGGCACACGCTGCAAACTCCCATCGTACCCTTGCACACGCAATCTCTCATAGGTTGATAACATTATCTCGCTCGCCGCCAAAAAGGCCACCGAGATGGACAACCACCATGGACAGCTCTGTCGTCATTGTATCGTTAGGCGACATCGGAGAGCTGTCCTGCTGCTGTTTGTGGGTAGTTTTCCACAATATTCAAAGCAGCTCCCATGTAAGAAAGGAGAAGGACGGCGGCAAAGCATTGGATCTGCATGTGTGATTGCAGGTCTAGACGTCAATGTGGTCGTCGCCACCAACTCCCAAACGCATCCTCGATGATTTCCTAGCTAGACCCTGGCTTCCCCGCTTGCGTAGCTGTTATGTTTGCCCCGCTTTCACGTAAACGCGCAGCGAGCCATGTTACCGATAGCCATTCATAGCTCGCGCCGGCGCGACGACGACCAATTCGAGGGGCCCATGTGAGCGAGGACAAGGACGAGTGGAGATGTTTGTGGAGATCACAGCTGTCTCTCAAAGCGAAATGTCAAAGCTCAAGCCGGCAGTGAGGGACAGGCTTCCTACATAAGATCTTCCCTGCCTCGCAAACACCTTTTCACTCCCTACATCGCTGCGCGATACCAAAAATTGTTTTACTTGATACCCAGAACACCGCAATCATGTCTAATCTCTCCGTTCAGCTTGAGACGCCGCACGCCGGCAAGTACACCCAGCCTACTGGACTGTGAGTATCTTCCAATGGCATCGTCCGTGGCATTCGCTGACTTTATCAGTTTCATCAACAACGAGTTCGTTGCCGGTGTCGACGGACGCACTTTTGAGACCATCAACCCATCCACCGAGGATGTCATCACCTCCGTCCACGAGGCATCTGAGAAGGATGTAGACATCGCCGTCGCCGCTGCCCGCAAGGCATTCGATGGCCCATGGAGACGCGAGACCCCAGAGAACCGTGGAAAGCTCCTCCACCGCCTCGCAGACCTTTTTGAGAAGAACCTTGACACACTCGCCGCTATTGAGGCACTCGACAACGGAAAGGCTGTCTCCATGGCCAAGGTCGATGTCAGCATGTCTGTCGGCACCCTCCACTACTACGCCGGCTGGGCCGACAAGATCGAGGGTAAGGTTGTCGACACCAACCCAGACCACTTCAACTACATCAAGAAGGAGCCAATCGGTGTTTGCGGACAGGTATGTTTTGGAATTGGCATTGGCAAGGAGTATCCCATTGACAAAATGCAATTAGATCATCCCATGGAACTTCCCACTTCTCATGTGGTCGTGGAAGATCGGCCCAGCCATTGCTGCTGGTAACACCGTTGTCCTCAAGACCGCCGAGCAGACTCCTCTGTCTGGTCTGTTTGCCGCATCTCTCATCAAGGAGGCCGGGTTCCCACCAGGTGTTGTCAACGTCATCTCTGGTTTCGGTAAGGTCGCCGGTGCTGCCATCTCCACCCACATGGACGTCGACAAGGTCGCCTTCACTGGTTCCACCGTTGTCGGTCGCCAGATCCTCAAGGCCGCTGCTGGCTCCAACTTGAAGAAGGTCACCCTTGAGCTTGGTGGAAAGTCGCCCAACATTGTCTTCGACGATGCTGACATTGACAACGCCATCTCATGGGTCAACTTTGGTATCACGGCCAGTGCTGCTGTGCTGGTTCGCGCGTCTACGTTCAGGAGGGTATCTACGACAAGTTCGTCCAGCGCTTCAAGGAGCGTGCTCAGAAGAACGTTGTTGGCGACCCATTCGCTCAGGACACCTTCCAGGGCCCACAGGTCTCCAAGGTCCAGTTCGACCGCATCATGGAGTAAGTGCAGCGAATGTTCACGGTTTAGTATCACGACTGACAAGATTTGCAGCTACATCAAGGCCGGCAAGGACGCTGGTGCCAACGTCGAGATTGGTGGTAACCGCAAGGGTGACAAGGGATACTTCATCGAGCCAACCATCTTCTCCAACGTCACCGAGGACATGAAGATCGTCCAAGAGGAGATCTTCGGCCCAGTCTGCTCCATCTCCAAGTTCAAGACCCAGGAGGAGGTTATCAAGCTCGGTAACAGCACCACCTACGGTCTTGCTGCCGCTGTCCACACCAAGTCGCTCAACACCGCCATCGAGACCTCCAACGCTCTCCGCGCAGGTACCGTCTGGGTCAACACCTACAACACTCTTCACCACCAGCTTCCATTCGGTGGTTACAAGGAGTCTGGTATTGGTCGCGAGCTTGGCGAGGACGCTCTTGCCAACTACGTTCAGACCAAGACTGTCAACATCAGATTGGGAGATGCTCTGTTCGGTTAAGCGAGATAATATCGCGTAATGATGATGTTACTTCGATGTATCTACGTATGAGGTTATGAAAAAAGAATGTAAAATGTTAAAAGCCAAACTCTTCCATCTATGTCCCATCCCTTCCGTTCTGAACTACGAATACAATTGATCGATTGATCCTGCTGCTAGGGGGTAATCGGACGCGGGATCAACATTCCATATCAGGATGTGAGTAGAAGATGTATGAAGGTCTTCGACGTAAATGGCAGCCGAGAAGGCAAAACAAATATGCAGGTACGTGATCATACTTTCTCATAAGTGTCGCTCCATTACAACGTATTCCCACTGAGCTCAACCAAGTTGAGATCAATCGACCTTTCATGCAATTCCAATGTCTTGACATGCCTTGGGAATGGATTGACCACACGGATTATGTAGTTCGGCAACAGTGGAGCAACAAGCAGCAGCCGCATTGTCGCTTGAAACAAGGGATGCACATGCTCTCTTTGATGTGAGACATGAATGTGGTCTTTCGGACCAGTACGCATTGCCTGTTAGCAGTCAGCGCGTTATCCCGTCCCGTTACCGAACAACTCACCCGTATGCGAATTGCTACCTCTGGCCCAGATCCTAACGAGCAAATATTTCTCTGTTTGCAGCTCCTTGCACGGATCCCTTACGGGCATATGGTTAGTCCCAGGCATCTTGTGTCGCTCGTTGACCAGGGAAATAGCAATTCCCAAGCGCCGTCCAGGTACTGTGAGGGCTTCTTATGACAGTTGGCCTTTGCGGCCAGAAAAGCTTCCCGGCCTAGCCATCTCAGATGTGCATAGAACCGTGGATCGAGCTCTGCATTTGTGCCATTAGAGCGTCGTAGGTGCGAACGATGGTGGTCTTAGGAAGCGGCATTGGTTCATTCGTAGAATGCGTGCATTTCCAATCCAGCTCGTGACCACAAAAACATCCTGACACCTGGGTAGTTCTGATCCAAGACTCAGCTTGTACTGGACGGCTGACATGATTCTAGCGACTCAACGTGGGAGCACCTCCAGTCATCGGCGTCTCTCGAAAGCCAGATCACCAAGGAGCAGTACAATCCATGCCCAAAAACGACTCAGTATAGGAAACATTCCATTCCGCAGCCTTGCGATGATATCTCCAAACGGACTTACAAATCGCTTCCCTAACGACGCCCTCGGTATCACCAGTCATAGTGAAGTTGATATAGACCTCTGCAAAGCCGCCATGCTTGTAGAAGCCGAGAGCGCTGCTGATGCCAGTGATCTGTACATGATAGGACGGATGCCGGCTAGTGTATTCTTTCCAGGTGTCCACTACCGAGGCAGCGGTCTTTAACTGTCCGCTGATTGTCAATCCAGCCGTGAAGTGTTGTGGAGCGGCGAAGGTCCAAGGAGGACGCGTTGCGTCGAAGTTGCGGTTGTTGATGGCTTCGAAATACATTCGTGTCCGGTCTTCGAGAAGTTGCTTCAACAAAGTCCAGTCTTCCGCAGGGCTAGTCTTTGCGTCTTCTGTGGAGTCCATTTGCTGCAAGACCGGTTGCTGTTCGTGCATGAGGTATCCGGTAGATGATATAGATGTTCTTGGCCTCCACGGGAAGAGCTTCAGCGGAAGAGTCTCAACACAGTACCGTATCAGAAGAACGCTGGGGCGAGTACAGATGGACTTGAAATATCTTTGATAAAAGTACCCGGTTCCTCTAGTAGTGTCGAGATAGCATTAGCCGGCATCATAGTCTCGAAATAGATCCCCCATGGTAGTTCCGGGCCCTGCATAAATGAGAAGCATCACTCAGGAGCGTCCATCTCGAATGCGATGCGGCCATACCAACCTCTCAGTCACCAGCTAGTCGCTAATATATGTCGATGTTGATGATAAAGGACGCCGGCGTTGCCCAACAGAGACGCGATATCGGGATGTGAAAGCCTATTACAAAGACACATTCGTACCGGAAAGTAAGGTATGTGGTAGGCTAAGGAAGAAGGATACCACATGTCCCGGCCACTTGCTGTATCAACGCGCCCATCTCTTGCATCATGTCTCCATAGCCATGCTCTGCACTCGAGTCTTAACCCGTGCTTTGACGCTGCCCCTCGTAGCAAGGACATACTCCACAATGGCTTCTGCAGTCCCACCGCAAAACTTCGCCCTCGATCGCAACATCTTCAACGACTCTCTCTACGCCCACATCCGCTCCTTTTGGTTCGCTGAAGCACCCAAAGGTGCTAAACATGGTGGCTTTGCAAGTTTGAAGAAGTGGTGGGGTATAGGAGGTAGAACTGAGGAAGAGGCCGCTGCATTCGATGCTGAATGCCGCAAGAACTATGGTTCCATTCTAGAGACGATAGGACCCGCTAGCATCGCACTTCCGCCGTTCAAGTCCTACGAAGATGAGCTGGAGCGTGTACAGGATCTGGCCGCACCTTTTCTGACGGAAGTAGACGGGAAAGAAAATGGTGCAGAAAGGTTGCTTTCGCTGGTCTTGTTACTGGATCAGATGCCCAGAAACATATACCGTGATCCAGAGGGGTTGAAGCTGGTATATAAACACTATGATCGTCTGGCGTGGTCGCTCGTGCGTGGCAGCGCGAATCTCAAACCGAATCCTCTTGAGCATCCCTCTTCTCGCGGCAACCTGCTGGCTAAGAACTGGCTAGGTATGCCCTTGTTACATGCCGAGGATCTGAAGTCGCAAGAACTGGCCATGTCGCGGCTGAAAGAGTGTGTGGCAGAAGCGAGAGAGGATGGCGATAAGGAGACTGCGAAAGAGGCAGAGATGGGTTTGACGCCTGCTGGGCAACACTTGGACATCATCAAGAGGTTTGGAAGATTTCCTCACAGGAATGAATTTCTGGGGAGACGCAATACAGAAGAGGAGGATGAATGGTTGAAGGATGGGGAGACTTTTGGCGTGAAGCAAAGCAAGAAGCCGCAGAACAAGGACGAATTATAATCTGAGGGCTGTCTACATGTAGGCAGAAGACGTGCTCTAAACTACTAAAGCAGAGCGGATCTTCTTAAAGTCGGGAGTACCGAATCCGGTGGCCAGATCCCAGCCAACCTGCGCTGAGAAGCCACTTGTATCGCATCCCCAGATATTACCCTGCGTAATATCGTTAAAGCCCTTGCTGCCACCAACTTTGTACAGCCATGGGTTCATGAAGCCGAGAGGAGACCTGCCGGCGGCAATGAGTGCATCGTTCACCATAGTGAGCACCCCGGCAGCGGCTGGCGAAGCAGCACTTGTTCCATCAACAAGAATGTTCTTGCCTCCATACACAACCACAAATCCATATCCCTGCGCCGAGATATCAGGGTACGCACGTCCAGCTGGGTTATACAATCCTTTGTGCAAATCACCAATTGAAGCGAGGTACTTTTGCACCTCAGGAACCTGGTATGCAGGCTGTGTGAAGTAGTTGGAAATCCCACCTCCAGCGACGTAGCCATTGCTAACACGGAAAGCCACAACTTCCGGGTTGATACCCTTGGTTCCTCCTACGGCCGTGACATATGGACAGGAAGCTGGGAAAGATGGTTGGAACATGGTCGTATTCTTGCCGTCGTTGGAGACGCAGGTACCGTTTGCACCGACTCCGTCGTCACCAGCGGAGAAGAGAAGAGTGGTTCCACGGGCACCCAGCTGCGCGAACTCGGCGCAGACCCGGCGTGCGTAGGCTTCAGGAACGGTTTGCTCGTCGTCACCGTATGAGGTTGAGATGGTGAATGGGACAGATGTCTGGCCGAGAACGTTTGACACCCATTCAAGATAAGGCTCGTTCGTGTCGGTCGGTGTGAAGAGATCTGGGGTGAATGGAGGAGAGCCGCCGGTGGAGTAGGTGGTGAACTTTGTTGGATAAACGATTCCACCCACGGTCTGGACATCCAAATTCGCCTCGACATCACGGTCACCGTAGTATGTGGTCTCAGGAGCTTGCATGTTGATGCCACCATCGATCGTCTGGTAAGAGTATTGGTAGCTCTGGTTGGCGTCGGTGCGTTGGCGAGACAGGAAGACGTGGAAGTCGCTGTAGTTGGCAGACTCGTTGAGGTAGTTTGTGGTTCCGACGTAGTTGAGCTGAGGGACTTTAGGGGTGTAGTCGACAGTGTTGTATAGCGTTCGCAGACAAAGCGAAGTCACGGCGGAGACATTGCAGACTGCTGCTGCGTCGCCTGAGGCTGCGATGGAGGCGGTCTCGCCAGCAAAGGTAAGTTCCTGGTGGTCGGTGCCGAAGGGGAGCTTAGCCATTTCCTTGGGTTTTCCAAAGCTAACGTTGCATGGTCAGCCATGAAGTACTCTATCGCAGGGAAAGACTTGCTAGTTGGTAGGTTGGATCACATCGATATGGCCGTGCAGACTCTTCGGAAGACTGTACTGTGTCGTGCGAACGATGCGGCTTTTTTTATCGTCTTCGTAAACATGATACTCCGTGTCCAGCAGTTCCTCAACCTCGGAGACTGGAAGAGCAACAACGATCCAATCCTTCGCGGGCGTATACTCCACCTGGTCAAGGCGAACGTTGTTGTCCTCGAGCCATTCATGAACGGCGTCCAGAGATTGCTCAGAAGGAGCAACGAGAGAACTGACTTCATCCGCTGAGAGATGCTGGCCATAACGGTGGTGATCCGGGTCAGAGACTTCGTACAAATGTCTCTCGAGCTCGTCGAAAGAGCCTTGCTTCACTCCAATGCGAAGAGAAATTTTGTGGTCCTATTCACGCAATGTTAGCCAAGCTCACGAGAAGCAACGACAAAGCTTGGTCCGTACAGGGTGAGGTTTGTTAAGCTTCCTCCAGTTGCCAGGCACGTAGTGCTTGTCCTTGATTTCATAACCTGCTCTCTTCTCGACTGGAACAGCAAGAGTTGTTGCAAGCCCACCAAGGGCAAGCAAAACAATGGCACTCCTCATTGTACTTGATGTTCTTTCTTTCTCGATCAACGATAACCACGACTCTTTGATCAAGAAAGCTGCGCGATACACCAAGAGAGACCACGAGCACGCAAGACGGGCTCCACAACCTCTTGTATCTCCAGACTGCCTGGGAATAATGCAACCTAGGACGGAGCTCATGGCGATTTCGCTCGTGCCTTGCTTGCATGCGATGCAGGTCCATCGCCTATAGACCAATGAACGGCACATTTGCACTGCAGCACTTCATCTCCAAGAGCAGGTCCACAAGATACCTTCCAAGTACGGCTAAACCAAAGATAAGGTTGGTGGCACCAGAAGTGGGTCGGTGTAGGAGGGTCCCACATGTTGTGGATCGCGCACGCGACTTTCTCACGAGCTTCACTTACGGTTTGCTTGGCATTGACGTCCATTGAACTCTAAAGATGAATCTATCGCGGGATTGGCTGACAGTAAGTCTTGGCCGACGCAATAGAACGCCTCTCATAAGCTGCATCGGGCAGGTTGAATGTTGATGCGAGACGTGGCCGTAGCAGACTTCTCTTTACGACTTTGGCTGTGAGATCTGGAAGAGTCCAGTGTTGAGATGCTATGGATAAGGCGAAGGAGGGTATGTCCTCCTACTTCACGTCCATGGCTTGCATGATCAACGTTGAGAATATACTGCCAAATGGTCGCCACGAAAGCGCCTCCTTTTGGCCATCTTCGGAACGGCTCTCCTGCCTCGGTACTTGCTTCTAAATTCCTGTCAAGGAATGGAGATCCATAGGCTGCTCGGGTTCGGTACCTGTGAGCTGGAGCTGGGAAGTCCTGCGGGCGAATGCGGTGACCTTGTTTATTACGCATGGTACGTCCAGTGTATGAGCTGGCGGCTTGCGCCACTCTGTACGCAATGCTTCCTGGGGCTTCTTTTTGACGTTGTCTTGCCGTCTCTTCAACGACCGCCCAGCATGTTACTCGCCCATTGGTAGCTGCCTAAGAAGACGGCGCCACCAATGCTAATCCACATTGTCCTAGGACCAATGCCACTAAAGAAGACTTTCCCGCCCTCTTTCTTCCATATATCAGACGCCAAAGTGAAGACACTTTGGCGAGTGGTAGCCAGCATCATTCTCGTCTTTAACACATCCAGCGGCGTTGTGAGACCAGCAGCTATCGCTCCTGAGACTGACCCATACAGCGCACTTTCAGCTGCAGTGACGTCCGCAGGCTTCACGCCCTGTCGCTGCTGTAACGACCACTTCTTCAGCCCCTCCCATAGAGGAAACTGAATGACTGTAAAGGGCACCTCCCGCATTACGGTGATGGACCAGCCTCTATACAGTCCCAGCCAGACATGTCTCAGCCCATGCGTCTTTCTTTGATTGAGAATAGAAGTCAATGCAGTCAATGAGCTGGGGTACTGCTTGGCCTGCGCCCTCGACTTGACCACCTCTGTCGGTACCCGCACCGCGCAAGCCGCTATCTCTCCAAATGTTGCCGCCAGCATATGTGCGCCGGCCTCGCCATACTTTCCCCTCGTGGCGGGCGCAAAATATCGTTTCGTGCCTTCATAAGTGACGAAGAAGAGGGCAGCTCCGGGCGCTGAACCGATGACAGCTGAGCCAATGCCGCTGTAGACGCCGCGGAAACCTCCCGAGGCCCAGAAGCCGGCGGATGATTGTAGACGTGTCTTGAGTGTATCGAGGGGGAAGAGCGAGATGTCTACGGTCGAGCCTGCTACTGCGCCTGCCTGTGGTTGTTAGCGGGTGATTGAAGTGTGGTACGAATTTGCTTGGACAGTTCCTACCAGTAGCGACCGCACATATGGCGATTCTACTAAAGAATCTGCCATTCTATCGCCCTCCACTCGAAGCAATCCTGATGATCATGCAGCTTTGTTGCATTGACACGAGCGATACACGAAGTCATACATTCTATGGGCCGATGCCGATGTCGGCATGAAACACGCCAAGAGAAAGAGCTTCACCTCACCTCGCCGACCACGATACAACCATCAACATTATCGACCGGGACTTTAACTAGACCGAACAGGATAACTCGCCGAGAGACAAAGAACGCTGTCAGCTCCGCTTTACTGATAAGTTGCAAATCTCGTTCCTTTGTCTTTCTACCTCCACGATAGACGCTTCCCAAGCAGAACCGCTCAAACCGCATTGAACCTCCAAGGGCTCACATGAGCACACCATGGTGGTGACGCAGAGTCTTTGCAAGATAACTACCCTCATCATCAGCGCACAAGATCTCCGGACGGTACCTCCAGATCGCCCTGGAATGAGCACTCGACACGAAGGAGTCTCTATGGCTGTTTTGACGTCCAGCCAAGATGCCTGTCCATCTATTTTGCTCACGTGAGCCATACCATTGCCACTCTTCCACGCCCTGCTATTTCTGTCCGTCCCAGGCTCGTGGCTTTCCTGCCAAAGCTTTGTCGATATCATTCGTCTTTGTGCTTAGAGATGAGCATCTCAGAGCTTCAAAGGAGGGAGATGACCAATTCCATTGTCCTTTCATGAGTCTCTTTCGGCCTCAAAGGACGCTTGTCCAACGCCTCCTTGCCACGATATGATGAAGAGCACCCACGCGACCGCGTGCCTGTTCTCTGCTCTCATTTTGTAAAGTTCCCTTCATTTCTTATCTGTGTTATTACTATCATTCATTCAGACATTTCGAGCGGTAGAGCCCTCGACCTTCACTTATAACCCCAAAAACATCCAACGAAAAAGAATGAGTGCTGCGTTCGAAGGAAAGCAGGAACGGGAGGAAGTGGCGGCACTGACTGCGCAGGACGCAGAAGAGAGTGCTGTCCAGGAGGAGAGCGTACAAGAGGAGGGTGCAGGCGCTGAGCTACATTCTGTGTTTGAAGATAGTTCGGACGAAGACGATGCCATTGCTGAAGACCATGAGGAGGCTGCAGAGGACGGCACAGGCTCGACTGCGGATGAGGCTTCCGGCGATACTGCGCTTCCAGCAACCGACGCTGTACAAGAACCCGACGCAGTTTTGGCAACTCAGGACGAGGAAGATGAAGACTGGTTAGGAACCTCGCCTGAGAAGCCTTCTAATAAGCGATCGTATGACCCAGAAGAAGATGCTGAGGATCCTGAAGATCAGCACTCGCCCCAAGTAAGCCCCAACACTCGCAAACGCATGCGCTTCGAGAGGCAGAACGGTTATCCTTATGAACGCCGGCCGAGATCTGCGGTCATGGGTGATCAGGCGGATTCGTACGATTCTATAGGTGCTATCGGCTCTGCATTCACGGGCTTCCCTCGTCCCGCAATCCGCAACGATCGACGTTGGCAGGATCCGGTACGTATGGGCGAGACATTGCCTGCATTTCCGGATCTGCCAAGACGTCCCAGTCCACTAGGTCAGGATGCTCATGTGGATGGAAAGTGGAATGGTGTATTGGCCTTGCCTCCGCCAGAGGTAGAGGAGGAGGAGGAGGAGGAGGAGGAGTCTGCCCCTTCCCCAGTCGACAGTGAGCACGGCGATGGTGCTGGCGATGACGAAGATGAAGACGATGACTATGACGACGGTCCTCCACCTCGGCCTTCATCACCGGCACCTCTCTATGATGATGGTGAAGACGGTGCTGATTATACCCCCACTGGTGGGAGGTGGGCTGATGAGGATGACGATGACGATGCTGCATACCTCAGTGCCTTCATCAACACCTCGTCTACTCGGACTGGCGCTTCTGGAGACGAGACGACTTCTGAGATTGCTTCAACTGGAGCTGCTAACGATCACTCGGAGGAGCCTGCTGCTACCACAAACAACCCTTCCTCCAGGCAGTCTAACGGGCGGGAGGTTGGACAACTTAGCCGACCACGGCCTCGTGATACAGAGCTCTCACAACTCAAATTGGAGCACGCCAAACTCAGACTCGACCACCAGAGATGTCAAGAGGAAAGGATGCGGGCTCGACATGAAAAGCTGGAAGCCCAAAAAGAGTACGACGACCTAAAAGACCAATACGACACTCTTGTTGATGACTATCATCATCTTGACCAGGATTACGGCGACTTGCAAGATGTCTACCGTGATCTCAAGGGCGAGTGCCTCGCCAACCAGCAACGGGCAGAGTACGATGCACAGGTACTCGCCGCTCAGCGGGCAGAGGAAGATGTCGAGCGTCTTGCCATGATTAACAGACTGACGCAGGAAGCAAACAGCATGCGAACTTGGGCCGAAAGCTTGGATGAGGCTGCTGAGCCCGCGCGTGCGGCTAATGATGATTTGATCGCGAGATTGGAGGCTGCTGAGAGGGCTAACGCGGCGTTGCAACAGCAGCTTGAGGATGCCAATGCTGCTAATGCTGACCTTCAGAGTCGTGTTGCAGAGGTTGAGTCCGAGAACGTTAGAGCTGGTGAGGCAGGCGCTGAGATGGCGCGGATGTACAGAGAGGCAACGGCTGCACGCACTACCACTGCTGCCACGCCTCGGCCTACGTCAACTCCGTCCGCCGCTCCCAACACACTTGCTGTCCCAACAGACTCCTCGGAGACTCGCGAGGCCCGGGAGACCAGATGGGCCAACTTGGCAGCCCGTAACGCTACTCTCAATGCTCAAACTGGAGCACAGAAGGATGCTGAAGAGCAGTATCTGGCAGATCGTGCTTTGCGTTTGCAGGCGTATGCCGTCGCTACTGGCCGTGCATATGTGGAGGTTGAAGCTGGCCAACGCAGACGAGATCTGATGCGAATCATCGGTGGGCCCAGTGTTGTCGAGCGAGGATCTGAGCGGAGGAACAATCGTCTCGACATGCGTCACACTGCCTGATTGAGATGATATTTAGATTGAATAGTTTCTTGTGTATATTGCTTTTACTTCAAATTGAGGCGTTTCTTGTAATAAATGTTGTAACGCACTTTAGAATGATGCTACACTTGCCTTGCTCCGCTGGGTCATATCGACAGCAATGAATCACATAGCGACGAAAGCTCTGTGTGGGTTGTTCTGGCACTGCCAGGGGAAAGGCGACGAGAGCCTCTACCTCAACCCTAACCCTAATGTCAGCATCGCTCGGGACTCTATCGCCGCATTAGGATTAGCTGGAAGTATAATCACTCACCGCTGGCACTGGCACCAGCGCCCTTGTGCATCCTCCAAATCTTGATATAGTTGCCAGGCCGCCATGTTTCTTTTCCATTTCTACTCTCACTTAACAGGACTTGCGCCCTCACGCACTGTCGGACACCGTCGGAATGTCGACTTCCTCGACGCCGAATTGGCATCCACTCTGACACAATTGCACACAGTCTTGTCTAGGGCCGCACCGCTGGCATCGGCAAAGATGGAACACTGGAAAGCGACGCTGGATACCAAGAGTGCGGGGATATCGATTATCTCATGGCAAATATCTAAAACCCCGTTGTCGCCTAACTCACATGACCCAGCAACTTCTATCGCTAAAGCGTACTGAACTCGGCCATTACCAGCAATCCCAAGCATGTACTCGCGAGACAACTTACAGCCGCTGGCTACGCATCTGCAGCAAGGAGCCAATCCATGTTCTGTACATACACATGGTGAATGCTGCCGCGGCCTTTCGCCTTCCCTATCCGGATCTTTGCAAGAAGCACGTTGCTCTCTTCCTTGTTGTCTGGATTGGTGGATAAGCATTGCTGAGTGTTGGTGTCCACAAACAATGCGACTTCTTTCATCCCCGGTGGGAGCTCTAGCATGTATCGAGAGTCCTGCCGCAAATCTGGAAAATATCAGGTCGAGCCTCATGGAAACGGAATTTGGACCTACCGCCAGCAGGGACTATATCCACGGAACTGTCCTTGCAATCATACCGCAGAACCCGAGTGTCAGGTGGTAGCCGCCCTTCGCTGTCTCGCCGACTGCTGGTCCGATCGCCTTGGTAACTCTCCCTCCACTTTGCTGCAAGAGATCGCCCGCTGCCGGTCGAGAAGCGTTTGACACTGTCTCTCATCTCAACGTATCTTGGCGTCGATGGTCTGGCCTGTTGAAGTGTCTCTGGTTTGCGTCGATATGATTGACAACAAGACATAATGGGCCTGTCTTGCTCTTTTATCAGGTGGCGACTGGTCTTCTGGTGTGTGTGGCAAGGCTGAATTTCCAGGTCTTGCAGCCTTCACAAGCCAACGTGCGTATTAAGCGCCATGAGGCCTATCTGGTGCATTTCAGCCCCATCGCAAGCCATGAGAACCACGACACGATCCGGAACAGTTCAACTCCACTTGATACGCACGCGATCTCTTGCATGACATGCCCAAGTTGACCTTGAGCCGTGTCTTACGGGAACGAACTCTCATACTGGTGTGCTGAAACGTTCTGTCATTGGTTCAAACAACAAATTCGGGGCCGTGAATGCAAGGCGTTCTCAGCGAATACTCTCTGCAGGTAACTAAAGATACGTTCTCCGTGGGAGCTGTTGGATATTATAGACGACGCCATTCTGCAAGACTATTGGCAGTGTCCCTGTGTTGCATGTGATCAGCCTGGCGGCTTCTCATTGCGGCTTAGCATGCCTTGCGCAACCATCCTTGAAACAACACATGTTCGCGTGCCGGTTCGGCCCCTGGCATGATCGGTGCCTTATATCTGTTTGCAGGACCATGCACAATGGATTGACTTTGGGCAACGAGACCACTGGGGTGATATGTCATGTCATCATAAAGAGAGCTTTATTCCCATTTTCTTGTCTGAGTGTTGAGGCGGGTAAATGTTGTCGATACGTACCTCACGCTAATTTGTGGCTTGCATGAACGTCAATCCAAAAAAGCATTGCAAAAGGCTGTGTAGCGGGCAATAAGACATCCAAAACCGCAATGGCGCCGCGTTTGCATGCTTCATCATACTACTTGACATAGCTGCATACATTAGCAGCTGCCTCGGTGCGTATGAACGGCTCATAACGCGCCGCTCACTGCAAGCGAGTGTCGAGGAAGTCCAGACGTCTGGACTGTTACTTTGCTGCGGGTACCCCGACGAGGCTGCGCGAACAAGGCTGCATGATCAACCCGCCCATCTTTGAAGCGCGGGTCGACCTTGATGCGTCAAGGTACAAAAATATGGCCTCCTACTGGCCCTTGTTGTCCTGGGTTGTTTCCGACGAGATTCGACTCATACTTCCTTTCCAATGAATCATGGCCAGTACCACAGCAAGCCCGGTCCTGGGGCGCGACATGACCGAGGAGCCACAGTCATCGATGAAGAACGATGTTTCAGTCGATGACGATCCAAATGCACAAAGCTCGGATGGAGATGAGGGCTGGGAGACGAACCTCCTCACGTTGGGTGAGTGAAGCAGAGCAGCATATTCCGTATGACGCACTAATCAACTTCCAGATGGGGGTGGAGTACGGGGTTATTGGAGCCTCCTTGTCATCAAAGCGCTCATGGAGAAGATTATGCGACTCGAAGAAGACTATAAGACCGGAGCCGTTCCAGACGCTGCGTATCACAGCTTCCATCCAGCAGAGTATCCAGTTGCATTCATACCAGTTAATCGCACGAACAGCGATGGCACGCCTGTGCAGGACGACGATATTTGGGACAAGAATGCCGTCATTAGTACCCTTGCTCCAGCGAAGCGCTATTTACCATGCCACTACTTCGACTTCATCGGAGGATCAAGTACCGGAGCGTAGGTGGAATCACTACTTCGCTGCCGCTGCATTAAAGTGCTGACAGCTCGTAGCTTAACGGCGATCATGCTAGGAGTAAGCAAACCGAAGTATGGAAGGCATAGCGAGCTGTCTCGAATGTCTTTCATGAATAACCCAATGTCTAAGACCTGTGCTTACCTCCCATACTTCACTTTGTAGAGGTTGCGAATGACCGTGCTCGACTGTCTGGATGAATACAAGAGACTCGGCGGTTGTGTATTCGGCCAACCGCGCAGGGCTTACCAACTCACCTTGCCGATTCGGCCTACTAGGACGAAATATGATGGTAAAAAGCTT
This sequence comes from Ramularia endophylla, assembly GCA_002116395.1. NCBI lineage: Eukaryota > Fungi > Ascomycota > Dothideomycetes > Mycosphaerellales > Mycosphaerellaceae > Ramularia > Ramularia endophylla. The sequence continues at coordinate 72,950 of KZ109852.1, read as the reverse complement.
CAGAACGTTGTCGAAGATGTCGTCGAGAGGCGTCGAGAGCATTCGGATAGCAGAGCAAGATTCGAAGCAAAGCAGCACACATGCCAGACGTAAGTCGTGTGTTCCATGTCTTCCAATACATGCGCTAAGATTCACAGGTTTGTTACGACACTAGCAATGCAATCGGAGAGTCCAGATGTTACGAAGCTGTATGTCTTGCGCTCCTACGATTACTACGAGCGCGAATCATTGCCAAAGGCTCCTAAAGCTCCGAAGCGAAAAATGACATACCGCAAGGGCCAAGACCCAATCGATGCATCGAGGAACGCACCCAAGCCCCGACGAGGTATCAATGAAGGCGAAGCTTCCACTCTTTCCATACCCGAGGTGGCTAGAGCCGCTACCGCAGCTATAACATACTTCGAGCCTTTGAAAGTGAGGAAACTTTATGGAGAATGGACGTCATTTGAAGATGGTGGATTTGGATCGACCAACAACCCGACCGTGATTGGTTTACAGGAGGTGTGGGGTCTGCGTGGTCGCGACAAAGTTGGTGCTGTTGTTAGCATTGGCACGGCTCGTAGTGACAAAGCCAAGAGAGGAGAAGAGCAGGCTGCCGAGAAAATACAAGAGGCGTTCAGAAGACACGTCAAATCGTTTACATCACCGGAAACAGGACACGAGGATATGGAGACGCACGCCAAAAAGGAGAAGATCTTTTACCGTCGGCTCAACCCTACTTCGAATGATCACCTTTTGGACATCGAGTTGGACGATTGGTTTCCTCGCAAAGCCAAGAAGGATCGCAAACCATTTGGCAAGCCTAAAATGCTTTACTCAGGCGAAGCAACACTTTCCCAGATCGAAGCACAGTTCAAATCGTTTATCTCCGAGACGGTAAACCAGGATGCCATCCGAATATGTGCAGAGGAGCTTGTCGAGCGTCGCCGCGCGCGCACCAAAAACGCTTCTCGTTGGGAACGGTACGCAACTGGGAGCGCGTTCCGTTGCCACCAAGCTCATGTGAACCATAAGTGCGAAGAAACCTATAACTTCAGGGACGCATTTGAGAGACATCTCCTCAAATACCACGAGCTCGAAGGAGAAGCTGCCAAAGCAGCGATGAAGAGGTCGAAGACATATTTCAGATACCAGGCTCCTCAGAAGAGGTGATAAGGTCTGATCGTATTGCTAGCTGAGAACATGCGATCGTCAAAGGCATGGGTGGATGGACAGTCGCAGCTCGCTTCATTTTGCCCATCGATGTACACCCCACGTTATGTGTCACGAGGCTGCACGATGTCTGCTTGTACGCTACGCTTAGCCGCCAGCATGAGCATGTGCGGTATCCTCCGATAGCTGTGCAATATCGTTGGCTGCTCGCCATGAAGTGCTGCGCCTCAGCCTTGTCAGCCTTACCTCGCTTATGATATGAAACCGATACCTCATCGCTGAACGCCTTCAGCCCGACAAGTCGACATGTCTTCTACTGTGAGTGTTGTCTCGTTGTCGCTAGCATCATCAGTATGGAGGTCACTGACCTCACTCAGAGACGCCATCCATGTGCGATAGTCGCAATGTCAGTTGCTGGGATTGTACAGGCATGCATCGCCTCCGTCGATACCCTATAGAAACTAATTTCATATAGGTCATGTCACAGACCATCGGCATCGTCCTGCTGCATATCGCGGTAGCGCCATACTACCGTTGGTTCGATTTCTACACTCTAAGGCCAATCCGACAAGTCGCTATATACAACAGACAGCCGGACAAATTCCCCCGGCTCGTATCAGTGCTAGCCAGATGGAGAGAACGCAAGATGTCTGAACTCCAATTCACATCTGTAGCTGTACGGCCATGTCTATACTGTGACTGAGAAGCAAGCTGATACAGAGTCGCGCAGTGTACCGTTTTGGCTGCTGCCGTGATCGGATCATTCTCTTGGAACAACGTGAGCAATGCCTTCTGGTTGTCGATCGCTTGCTGGTACTGCAGTTTGATATTCTCCATCCTTGGTATTCTGCTCTCCGCTCAGCAGACAGCCGTACTCAGCCTACTGGGTCCACTTCCGAAGAACGCAGATTCCGCGAACGTTGAACACATGGTTGATCGCTACCTTCCCTTGCTGGTCACTGCCAATAGTGAAATGGCCGAAAAGGAGGGCGAGGCAACTCCTGGCTTCTTAGGCAATTCTCAGCCGAAATGGGTGATGCTATTCACGTGGCAATGTCCATCGATGTTCATGTCGTATTCTGTTTGTACTTTTCTGCTTGGGCTCACGATCTTCGTTATCACACCATTGATACATCTCAATGAAACAGGATGGTCGTCAGACGCAACAGTACGTCGTTCTTCTCTTGATCGGTGTCTGTGCTGACCATTCTGTTAGGTTGCGGTTGTTTACCTCGTGGTGGCCGGGACATCAGGTGTAATGTTCGTGTTCTCGGCATTTTGGATCTACCACTATGTTCAGTTGGATACGTTGTTGAACCAAGACATAGATTAAGGCAGCGGCTATCAGAGCGAGCGCGATGCTGCTCCGTACGACTCCTGAATTTGCTGAGGACAGCCATCATGTCAATGCCTATCACAACGGAAGTCGTATACAATCAAAATTTGGGCATAAGCACATACGACCACAGATGCACGAAAGCAAGCGGCCCACCAGACATGCGCCTAAGTAGAGCCTGCTATGCACACAAGTCCAAGAAGTTAATAGTCATAGTGTATAGAAACTCTCACCTTCCACATTCGGCCACAGACATATGAAAATTAGCCATCCAGAATATTTCCAACTGTTGACCGACCACGAAGTGGTCGACAGTTGGAAATATCATCGACCATAGTATCAAAAACGAATAGTTCGGGCTCACCGTCGCCGTCGCTACTAGCGCGCTAGGTGTATAATCCCGCATCTCTATCCGATCACCCTGTCTCCTCTGGCATATACAAGCATATGATCGCCAGATTAGTAGTTAAGTCCGTGAGGATTAGCGAATCCCTAGTGTTGAATGTTTTTGTTTTGCCGTGACAGCAGAGCAGAACTTCTTCGAGGCCTGTCATGTAGTAATCGTCTGGGTGGGTGACCACTGGCAAATCCCAAATGTTGTATGTTTTTTGCTTTGTTACCATATGTGGTGTGGTCATCGAAAAGGAGCTCGAAAAGGAGCGGCGAGACCTTTTTGGCACCTTCCAGTCTCATTTCGGACTGTCACACCTTAAAAGTTTTGCCAGTGTAACATACGCTATGGCGCTTTTTTTCCGTATGTGCAGAAGCCGTATGCTTCCGTTTTGTTGTTGTGGTGACAGCTTATATACCAGACTGTTATACTTGCTCGTTATGCATGGTATTCGACCTTCAGCAATGAACTCCAGGGTTGCGGAAGCGACATCTGGCTGGCTGGCGTGAAAAAGCCGGTCAAGATCTGAGGCGCATCATTAACACTGCAGGCAAAATGTTATTTCTTAGTTTCAGCTATTTCGCAATAGTTCCTCATCGATAACCGCATCTGTGTGCTCGAACCCCGTGAAAGTCCAGCGTCGATCGATGTGCGGTGTCCCCGTGAAATCTACGTCAGGGAATGGACACCTTGTGATGTATTGCTGAGTCCCTCCAAGATCAGGTCCAGCTCGCTCACTTTCCAGGACATGGAAGCCTTGGAATGTAATGTGTTTCAGAGTCGGGAATGGATTTTCCGAAAGCACGACCACGAGCTGCGTAAGAAAAGTTGCAGCCAGGTGGATGGACCAAGGTATGTATATAGATTTAAACCTTACGCGCATAGTTCCACAAGCGCTGGTTGATGGGCTGTAGTGCTCTGAACATTCCCCGAAAAGAACGACGAGATCTTCTAAGCTGTTTGAGGATCTCTGCACCAGCCTGGCAGCTTCGCGAAAGGTCGTGTAGTAGTTTCGAAGATCGACGCTCTGCGAAAAACGTGGAATGGTCAATCGCAGGTGCGAGAGCGAGCCTAGGGCCGAGTCGGAGAGCAATCGCATTGCGTACCACATGGGACCGGGGAAGATCGCCGCCTTACTGGCCTCTTGACGCTGGAACAGATCATCATCGATCATTTCTTCTTCTTTAGGGGCCCCTCTCCAATGCCGCGAAGACCTTCTGGCAAACTTCTCATTGATGTCGAAAGACATGGGATGGCCACCTGGTAGGCCGCCCTGGTCCTCGAGATAGTCCAACTTTAAGCTGCGCAACTTGGTGGTGTCGATGGAGCCAAGGATGGACTTGACCAAGCCGCGTGACATCCAACCGAGAAGACGAAGGTGGTTAACTCTGGGAAACAGAGGAAAAGGGACTCGAAAGACAATGTTGTCGTTGGCGATCATGTGAAGTGACGCCAGATCCAGATGCGTAACATTCGTCATCGCCGAGAAGACGTTCCAGGTCTCGCGATCGATGTCAAGTAGCGGGACATCATCATCTTCATCCCATCTGTCACACCATACTAGAGTCCATGTAAACGACATGACGTATTTGGCCAGAGAAGGTTGATCGGTAAGGAGACGGAGGAATTTTCGCTGGCGAGAAACCAGGTTTTCCGGCCGGTATTTGCCATGATGGTGCGAGTAGATGACCGGCAATACACTGCACTCATGCTCGGTAAGGCGTCCTTGGATGTTGTGGGAGCTGAGGTCGACCACTTGCAGCAGAGATGGTCGTGAAAGAGCGTTCCATTCGCGCGATACGAGGCCAACGTTGCGGAGAGTGGCATGGTCGTCTACAAGTTGCTGAAATATCAACACCCAGACGTCGCGGGAAACGGCCATTCTTAGTGGTGATTTGTGACGATGGCTCTTTGATAGGCCTTGAGTCGAGAAAGACTGCTTCGATGCGTCTGTTACTCGGCTATGTGGTGGCAGGGTTCCGGAAAGAGAGATTGATTGTACGAGAGCTATACAAGGAAGTCGAGGAGTGTTGTGTATGTCTTGAAGCTCCAAGAAGAAAGGACGGTCATGGAGTCTGTAGACGCTGCTGTGCCGCTTTTTATGTTTTCGTGTGAGCGCTTAGCTGTGGCGTCCGGGTGAGGCGGGAGCTAATTGCGAGAGACGAAACTTTGTTGCAGTGAGTCCAAATGTGTTCGTCGATGGCGGTCAAGATGACAGACCAGCATTATTCGAGCTCAGCTACATGGGAAACAATACAATGTCGAAGTATAACTGCAAGGAAATCAGCGGTTCCACATTCCGCAAGGGTATCAAAAGATAAAGGAAAATCGTCAAGAGCGCACGGAGAGACAAAAGCCCTCGCCATCAAAAAGCCACCTTCGTCGCCTGCCATCCCATCCCATCCCAACAACTCAAAAAACCACCCCACCAATCCTTCATTCATTCAGTTGAAATGTGACTTTGAAACATGATGAGTGATCGCTGCCTCATCGCCTTCGAAAAGATCACAAACAGGACACTTGCTCACAATGACGGAACTCCCGGGCCTCGCGTGAACTTCTGGAGTTGTGACGCCCGTCATCATGGAATCTCTCCCGCTAGTAGAGCCTTCAGTATAGCTCGAAACATCGTCGCCATTTTGTTGTCCCAGCGCTGAGAGAGTGCTTCGTTGCCAGTCGGCGATGGTGTTGTTATTGCCAGCTGCTACGAAGGAGTTTCGCTGGGCAGAACGGGCGGGTATTTCAGGAGGAGGCGTATATGCTTGGTATTGAATCGAATGTTTGTTGTCGTCTGCTTCTGCTGCTCCGGCAAAGGCTTGTGGTTGTAGAAAACGTGGAGAAGGTTGTAGTGAGGGAGAAGATTGTTGAGAGGCGTCGTGGCTGCCAAAAGATGAGTCGCCAGGGAGCTCGGAGCGGAAGACCTGTCCTTGAGGGTTGTGTGGTGATCCGAATAGGTTTGGTGTGGGATCAGAGCCTTGCAGCTCCATGATCATTGGCATGTTGACTGGTCGAGCATTATTCGAATCCGGCCCATTGTAGCCTTGTTGTTGGTAGGCTGGAGCGTACACGCTATTACTGCGAGATTGACTCCCAATGCGTGCGACTTCGTGGTACTTTCCATATCCCTTCTGGTCGAGTCTTGGGCCAAAGTTCATGGCCGAGACACTCGAACCTGGACTTCCAGGCGGACTGCTGCCATTGTTGCTTCCGCCGTGTCGTTCCTCATCACTGAATCCGCTAGGTTTGGCAGTCCTCAACTTGCCATTCTCGAACATGGCGTGTAATCTGCCCTCGTCCAGCAGCTCTGCTTTCCTCGCTAATCGCTCAATCATCTTCCCTGTCGCTTCCACCGTCTCTTTCTTCACGAAACTCGCCATTGCGATATTGCATAGAATTTCCACATCTTCTCTCAAATATAATCCGTCAAGAGGAGTGTCGACTCCTAATTCCCTCGGTTCGCGCGGCTCGCCAGGTTGATTGCCTCCAATGCGATACTTGTTTCGAAGGTCTACACCCATGGGCGCATATACATGCGATTGTAGTCCCCAAGGCTGCCGTCGCATTAGCCATTGATTAGCCGGATACACATCAACGCTCGATATCTCACCTGATCATGGAAACAACCCTTGAAGTTGATCTTCTTCCGGAACCCAAATCCCCATGTGATGATCTCACTGATCTCATACCAGGTAGAAAAGTACTCTTCGCTGGGCGCATCGCGCGGCGCTTGGATCTCTTTGACTCCAGTGACCAGCGGGTTCAGCTCAATGACTTCCGAATGGGAATGCAGCAACTCGATCGCAAGCTGTCGCGGGACATTGTACGGAAGTGGCGTGATCTTGGTATACACTACTCGTTTGGGCATGATTGCTCGTCGCCAGTGGGGAAGCTGCGAGGGAGAAAGACAGAATCGAACGGCCTCGGAGGGCCGACTTACAAGTGGTTGGGTGTGAGAGAGATAGGAATGCAGAGGGAAATAGAAACACGGCCGTGGAGCTTTCGTCCCACGGTAACGCAGGCATCCGGACTGACGATAAACCCAAAGATCGGCGACGCCACGCCAGTCGTGCTGAGGTGTAAGAGATGGGCTGACGGCATCAGGACGTGAGATTTCCCCGCTTGGCGATGCCGCCATGGCTGAGCAATCGATATATTTAACTTTTGCGCCTCCTGGAGTTCTGGACTACCTAACCACCTAGCAAAAGACAAGAACTGTTGTTCAAAGACTACAGAACATTATGTTCTTCGCCAAGAGAGAAGTTCTATGCAGGATGCTGATCACAAGACTACTACACTACCGACAGCGCTGATGATTCCAGAGCCTCGGGGAGACTGCGTGTTCATCAGCCGTCTGCCGAGCTACGCGTACGAAAGATTGGTACACTTTGAGGAAAAGGCAGTCCCTTGCATTAGCAGGACAGACTTTATCGAATTGTATATACCGGAACAGGGAGTACACATCCGCATGGAAAGTCAGACCGGCTCGAAACCGCCCTGTACGGAAGGACGACATGCAGTACACGAAGCACGTGGAGATGTTGTCTCCACTGACAATCAGAAGAGCCCCTGGGCAGTGGAGTACCTCCTATACAAAAGGAAGATAGCAAGGCGTAATGCGTACGTAGCAGGCGGTGAAATTTTCATCCGCAAGGCAAGTGATGGCGGTACAGACTACAGTGCATGCCGCTGTGTCCAGAGCGCGTGGGACTCCAAATGTTGGGAGCTGAGGCTATCGTATGTACTGCCTGCGAAGACTCAACTGCGTTCGTCAGTGCGACCAACAGAGAAGAAGGGAAAGGGGCAACAAACCGATGTATGCAACTGCTGGTAAGAGAAGTTTGAGACCATGTCTCACATCCTGCAAAGTGTGACAGCGTCGTCAGCACCAAAAAGACTCCTCAGGTAACAGGTAAATGTTATTAACTTCATTTCATTCGTAAGAAACTCCAGGTCTGAACAGTCTCCATCAATAGATAGAGAAAGATCCAGATCCAGCAGAGTGGAGATAAGTGTTGGGGGGTATCCTCAAAAATGTTACAATCCCGTGCAATCTTCCCCTTGAACATAGGAGAAGAAAAAGAAAAACGCCGTCCTCCCATCCTCCTCGCATGCCATGCCAGCCCTCCGACAAAAGAAAAAAGAAACCGTCGGCGGCGTCCAGAGCGCACCGGCTTTATCCCTCTCTCTTCCCAAGCAAGAAACTTTTACGCCAAACTCCTCGCTAAAATCAACATCCTCCTGTCCATTACCAGACTACCGCACGAGTTCAGCAATCTTTCCTGCCACAGCACCTGGGTATCCTCTGCCGAGGGCCTCCCTCACGACACCCTGTGCCTTCTGCTTGTCTCCGCCAGCCAGGTACGCACGAACCATAGCCTCGTATGTACTTGGCTCTCTCCTGCCAATTGGCAATCCCTTGAACACGCTCTCGGCCTTTGAAGTCTCGCCGTCGGCAATACATCCATGAATGAGTGCATTGGCAACGTAAGGCGTGATCTCAACATTCCTCCTCCGCATATCCGCGACCAGAGCCTCGCTCTCCGCACTTCTGTGGTTGGCGTTGAGTGACTCGAAGACAGCTTGGTAGAGACAGGGAAGCGGACGAGGAGTTTCCACAAGAACCTTGTTGAAGAGCGCGAGAGCGGCGTCCATGTCGTGCTGCACACATCCCTTGGCATGAATGAGCGAGGAGTAATGCACTGCCTCGGGCTTGATACCCGCGGATTGCATGTCTTCGAGAACCTTCTCAGCAGCAGGCATGTTGACAGGCTCAAGAGTCGCGTGTGTGTCAATCAGAAGCTTGTAAGTGTGAACAGTCGGCTCGATACCCTTGCTGAGCATGCGCTCGTAGTAGGCCAGAACCTTACCGCGGTCACGCTTAGTGCTGAGGAAGAACTGCATGAGGGAGTGATATGGAGCGGGACGAGGCTTGTAGTTTGAGCAAGACTCCATCTCCTCGAAGATCTCCTCCGCAAACTTGTCGTCTGAAACACGGCAGAGAGCGTTGACGATCGTGCCATAAGTCACGGACGTCGGGCGGACTCCAAGGTTGCGCATCTCAGCAAAGTAGAAGAGACAGTCGTCGATACGTCGAGCCTTTCCAAGCTTTCCAATGAGGGCATTATAGAGGAAAGAAGAGGGCTCAACACCCTCAGCCTTGGCGCGAAGGAAGATCTTCACTGCCTCGGAAGCTTCGTCGAAAGTCTTGGTATTTTCCTTCAATGTCGTGATGTACAAGCCGAAGGTGTTCGCGGAAGGCGCAGAGCCCATGTTAAGCATATCCTGGTGGTATCTGCTCGCGAGGTCCCTCCGGCCAACGTTGAGGCACCCAGCAACCATGTGATCCAGGATCTGCTGCCAGCCGAATCGGACAACGCGGTAGCGGGCGTCGAAAGGAACGTCTGACTTGGCCATCTCCAAAATGTCGTGGGCGAGGTTGAGGTTGTTCTCCTTGGCTGATGCTTCAATGAGCTTGCCGTAGGTAAACATACGTGGGATACGTCCGATGCGACGCATGTTTCGGAACTTGGCGAGAGCCTCGTTCATGCGGCGCCCGTGAGGTCGCTCGAGAAGCTCGTTGATCAAGTTGGAACCCTTGACGTCGGTGCGGTTGGAGTATGGGTCGTAGGTGTCCTCAATCGAAGCCGGTGCCTGGAAAGGGATGGGCACTGGAGCAAATACTGCCTGTGCCGGCGCCGTCGGGTAGCGGTAGTTGTTCCATAAGTTGGAGAGCTCCGCGCGATCAATGTTGATCAACGTCCTCTCGATGACAGTTTCCGTCTCGGCCGAAGGCATCAACGAGCGGGAGATGAGGTTCTCCAACAAGCAACCGAACCTCGCTGGGCCAGCAATATCCGCAGACATCTCATCCAAGACCATCGAGCTCTGAACTCTCAGCAAGGTCTCGAGATCAGCTTGGTTGAGACGTGCGATGTATTCTGGGCTGAACCGCGCAACGAGGTGGTCTGAAATGGGAGCAACCAAGCCTCCATTCTCAACCATCATGCGCAGAAGCTCAACGCTAGCCTCGGGGAGGAGAACGCTGCTCTGTTTGAGCATGAAAGTACCGATGAGCTCAATTGCCTCACCAATCTGGTCGTGCAACTCCTCAGTGCTCGAGCATTGAGACTCCCGAATCCGAGAGAACATGCGGCGGCTCTGTCTCAAACCGCGCTCAGACTGACCAATACCAATCAGCGCGACCGCGCGCATAGTAGTGGGTTCAATGAACTCAAGGGTGGGCGCAGCGGACTCCAGAACTCTCCAGAACGGCTCAGCGGCCTCGACATTGGCATTGCGAATGTGCATCGCAAGCACAGCCATAGAAGGCGCGGCCAAGTCTTTTGACTGACGAGACAGGGCATCGAACGCCTGCAAGCTAATGTCGGGGACATTTCTGTCTGCGGCATCGATGCTAATCTTGGCCAGAGCAGAAGTCAGCGCACGTCCAGTGAGAGACTTCGTGAGCTCAATGGCATCGCGGAAAGTGGTGTCCTCGAGTGCTAACGGGAGCAGAGCATCCAGTGCAACCACTTCTCTCAGCCTCTCAAGCTCGCTCAAGTCCGCGATTTCGGATTGAACGCTTGCCAAGAATTTCAGTCCGCCTTTGAGTCTATCAGCTGTACCGTATGCCTTGATGATCGCAGCGTAGATTTGATAGTCGACACGAATGATGGCATTTTCACCGGCATTGTTGGCAATTGCCAGCTCCTTGTACTCATCGTACACCTCGACAGCATTGCGAAGATCGCCGTATCCGCCAAAAGCAGCAATCATCGGCGGGTAGATGATTGACACGGGTGTGGTGGACTTGGATTCCATGTACTGGTATACGCGGGTCATATCTTCCACGCGTCCCTGCTCAGCACTGGCAACAATCAACGAAGCACACGCCTCGGTTGGGATGGCCTCGGAGGTTGACTGCATGGCGCGCTCGAACACTTTCAACGCAATGGATAGCGAGCTGTCCTCGACCAGCATGGCATATTCAGATTGGGTGGAACGGAACATGAAGTTGCCCGCCTCGTCCAGTCCGCCATACCGGCCCAAACGCTCATCCAGAGACTTCCTCATAGTCATGGTCTCCGACGCTCTAGTCGCGAGAAGCCCGATGAGCATGCCATAGGTCTCAACATCAGGAGCGACTCTCCTCTTGAGCATATCAGAGTACACTTCCAACGCTTTGGGTGCCTTGAGATGCTTTCCATGGGTGAGCTCGATGGCAGCGGTGAGGAGTGCGCGGTATGCGGAAGGTGTTGGCTGCTGTACACCAGCGCGAAGCATTCCCTGGAACACGGCAGGTATTTCGCCATATTGCTTATCCTCCGAGAGCTGCACAAGCTGGTTGGTATAGTAATCGCTCTCCAGAGAATCGGCGTTTGGAAAAATTTCACTGTTGATGGCGCTCTCCTGTTCCTGCTCCTGTAGGTCGGATCCAAGCGCAGAGTCCTTGACAGAAACCGCAGAGGGAGACTTTGATCGCAAGATTTCCTCCGCAATAGCGTTGTTGACTTGCTCGAGCGCGACGGCTTCTGCGGCCTCGTCGTTCAAAAAGGCCTTGTCGAAGTTGTCCAGCGCGCTGGTGGTGTAGGATCGCTTCAAGCTCGGCGCTGCCAATTCCTCACCCTCCTGGCGCGACACATATTCCTCCGCATCAAAGGCGTCATTTTGCTGACCCGGAACTGTACTCGGAGGCTTCCATTCCAGTGTCCGCGCAAACTGAAATTGCTGCCACTCTTTGGCTCCATTGCGCTGATGTTTCTGCCAAGCATCAAAGTACTTGTCTAAACCATCCTGGCTGGCATCGCTGCGGCCGGTTGACAGACCAGCAGTGCCAGCCTGGCGCGCGCCATCGACGTGGGTGTAGACATTTTGGAGTCTGCTCTTGTCGTTCTTGCGAAAGCGCCCAATTAAGCTGTCCGCGAGCGGACCTGCTGGGGTGTTCTGGGCAGCATATGAAGACTGGCTGGCGGCGACGACGGTCTGGGCGTATCCGTGGGTAAAGGTCTTGAGCGCTGAGGTAGCTAAGCGCGAGATGTGGACAGTCGGTTTGACGTAAGGCATGTATTGGTGCTATTAAACCCTTCTACGATGAGGAGAAAGGAAGCTGCAGGCAGGCATTGTCAGTAAATGTGTCACGAGATAATGTCGAGATAATGTCGCGTGTGAAACGTACTTGGCTATTAGGGGGGATATATTAAGACGCAGGTTCATTGGCACAACACCAAAGAACGCGCGATGAAAAGAAAGGGTGGTGGTGAGGTGAAGAGATGTGTGGCGTGAGACAAGATGTAGGTAGAGAGGGATGTGAGTGAAGGTAGGGGAGATCCGGGTGAACTTCGATGATGCCCGTATTGAACACCTATTCTCCTATGTCCATGTTCATCCCACTCATTTAATCGACGGCACAGACGAGAGCAATGCGGGCGTTCTCGCCAATGCGAGGCCAGCACCGCCAGGCATCCATTAATTCCCCTCTCTATCACGATTCATCGCATCGTGTACAAAAATCTCACCTCCGAATAATTGTCTTCTTCCAAGCTCTCATATTCACCTTTCATTGGTCCGGACTTTCAAAACGCGCTAAATTTCGGCGATCTCTGCGGTGATCCGGGCTCGCCGGGGACGCTTGTTTTACAGCCCTGTGGAGTCCATTGGAAACCTTTCCAACATCGGGCGGCCATCAACAATAACATCAACACCTATACAGCTTCTCACCCACTTCCGACAACTTCCTGCAAGCAAAGAAAAGAAAAACTGGACTTCCGGACTCCAAATCGCCAAAAGAACCGATTCCGAAAACACCCCGTGCAGGATCGCGGAAGGTTCTCGCTGCGCCAGGTGATTAGTCCTCCACGAAGCGATCCGTTCCTATTTTCTGGTCATCTGCCAGGCACATACGGCCTTTACGGACATCATAACCCCGTGCTCGTCATCTTCTGTCCAACATCATGGCTCGCAATGGTGCTGTCGCAGTCTCAGCTCCAGGAAAAGTCCTCCTAGCTGGCGGGTACCTGGTGCTGGATCGAGCACATACTGGTCTGGTCTTTGGCCTGGACGCGCGGATTCACGTTTTGATTCAGGATATTCCCACCAGCAATGGCATTGTCTTGAATGAGATTACTGTGCATTCGCCGCAGTTTACAGAGGCCGTTTGGGATTATGGCTACCGTTTGACTGAGCGACAGGGTGGTATTCAGGTCACGCAGTTGAGAATGTAAGTGGTGTTGATGTGTTGAGTGTGGTTTTGTTGTTCTTATTGCTTCGTACTGCCTTGATTCATTCGGATATTTTCTTGTGATGATTGTAGCACTCACTTACCCACTTTGTGCCACCTAGAGACGCAGACTTGAACCTCAATCGCAATCCCTTTGTGGAAACAACACTCAGCTATGTCTTGAGCTATATCACATCCGTCACTGGCCAGCCTACCATAACTCCTGCTACTATAACCATCCTCGCCGACAACGACTACTATTCCACACCGGCTTCAATCCAAGAAGACACTTCCGGAACAGCAAAACCTTCCCGCTTCCACAACTTCGCCATCCCTCTAACAAAAGCGCCCAAGACTGGTCTGGGATCGTCCGCGGCTCTCGTAACAGCTGTAACAGCTGCTCTTCTCAAATACTACCTCCCAACCAAAACCTTTCCCCAAGCCACCGACCCACGTGTACTCCACAACCTCGCCCAAGCAGCTCACTGCGCCGCTCAAGGGAAGGTTGGATCCGGGTTCGATATTGCGTCTGCCGTATACGGAACTTGTCTATATCGAAGGTTCTCACCCAACATTCTTGCCGCCCGGAGCTTGGAACCTGGTGTTCCGCGTTTCGCTGATGAACTGCGTGGCGTAGTGGATGAGGTGAGAGGACCATGGGATACGGAGGTTGTCAAAGACAAAGCGGTGAAAGTGCCTGATGGGTTGAGGCTGGTTATGTGTGATGTTGCTTGTGGGAGTAAGACCCCGGGGATGGTGAAGCAGGTTCTTGCTTGGAGGGCGAAGGAAAGTGTGGATGCGGGGAGAATTTGGGGAGAATTGGATTCGGCAAATGTTAAGTTGGCGGGCGAGTTGAAGGCTGTGGCGGAGAGTGAGACGAAAGACTATACTGGGTTGAAGGATTGTTTCGCGGCGATCAGGGCGCTGATTAGGGAGATGGGAGATAAGAGTGGTGTTCCGATTGAACCGCAGGCTCAAACGGAGTTGTTGGACGCTTGTGGGAAGATTGAGGGTGTTGTCGGTGGGGTTGTCCCTGGTGCAGGTGGGTATGATGCCATATGTTTGTTGATTGAGGACCGGGAGGATGTTGTTGTAGGGTTGGAGAAGTTGTTCAAGGGATGGGACTACAAGGGTGAAGGAGGCGGCGGGAAAGTCAGCATGTTGGGAGTCCGCGAGGAAATGGAAGGCGTAAAGGTCGAGGACCCCAAGGTGTATGTGGATTGGCTGAAAGGTTTCTAGCGGGTTCTGGGCGGTGGATCAGAAGCTGTGGGTGTTGTTCATATGTGACCAAAAGCATATGATATAAATATACTGAGCCTCTGAGTGCTTCGTGCTCAAGGCAGAAAGCATGATCAGAGATCCTCAAAATCGAGAATTCAAGCAACATATGTCCTCGCATCTGCTGCATCAACGCTTGGCTTGATCAATACCTTTACTGAGACTTGTACACATCATCTTCCGATCGTTCTTCTCTTTCCATTGACTCATTGCTTTCATTGTCTAACTGGTTGAAGGCTACCCCAACCCTAACCCTAGCCTCAGCACACATCGAATTGCCCCTGAAGGGTAAAATTCGCTTCCCACGTACGTTCCGGTATCTAACACAGACGCTACGCCAAAAGTGCAAAAAAGAAAACTGTACAGCAAGTGACGGCAGTGGGATTTGAACCCACGCTCTTTCGAACCGCGGTGTAAGGAAACAACCTAAACACGGCGCCATAACCACTCGGCCATGCCGCCTGACTATTGCCATACAGATGAATAGCATTGAAAATCCAAAAAAAATAGGTAGATCAAAATGAATGTGCCGAAGATACGCCGTGATTTAGGGGTCAGGGGAATATACTACCTTCACCTTACTCACGGCAAACACTCTGTAAGTACACCGTAAACCACTGCATGGAAGGCATACAGAGCAGGGCTCGAATGTCTCTTATTAGCTCCCCAATGTCTAAGACCTATGCTTACCATCCATGCTTCACTATTAGCATCAACAGATCGAGTGTCTGACCGCCTCTTTTTTTTTTGGCCTTTTTGCTCCTCTCACCTTCTCTACTACTATCATCATCCTGCAGAGGTTCTGATCGCTTCGAACTTTTGCTTTGTAGATAGCCAGTAGGCATGCTGTAGATCGCCTGAGACTACATGACATTGAACGAAGCACGCAAGGTCTGAAGTCAGGGGGAAAGGGAGGTTTGGTAATCAGGTGAACGATAACATAGTCCTATAAACTTTGGCAATTGTCCATCATCTTCTGTCGACCCATTGCTGGTAATTGCGCGTGCTGCTGTTATACAGGTTGTTGCCGTTCCATGTGATCTCGATCCGTCTCACTCCAACTGTGACCAACATGACTGCTTGGAGCACCTTTTCGGCAAGATCGCTCAACGCCTCAGGCGTCTTACGATACATTATCATCAGCCGAAGAGATCTACCCTCTCGCTTCGCGAATCGTCCAAGGCATATACGAAAAGCATTGAAGTGCAGTCAAGTTCGTATTTTGGCTATAGCTTGAGCAACTTTGCCAACGTATCTTGTAGTAACAGATCAAAGGAGGATTGGTGGAATGAGTAGAATGGAAATGCTACCAATCGCATTCGTGTCAAGAGGTCTTGACAGTCTTCATCACTCTATCCACTGAGCGATGTTGGATGGGAAGCTGATGATGAGATTCCCCTGCCGCCGTGGCAATAGTGACGAGCAGCTATGGAGTCCTGAGAAATGGACAGGGTGAGATGTGGAGAGTGAGTGAATGAAATGTCATACTTGCTTCATGTGATACATCCGTCGCGCCTGCCACTTCCATCGCGACACATTCACCGCACTCATACCAGCCGCACGACGTGTTGAACAGCGCTCGTAATGAGAACACTGCCAAAGCCGGCTGCGCAGCACAATATGCTCACCGCACCAGTACGCTTTATCATCGCACCTTACGACACCAAGTATCCCAGCGCTTCATTTCGGCGACAATCCACAGACAATTGCGCATGTCCACCGCTTGTCTCGCTTCAGTGAGCTGACAGCGATGTCAGAGGAGCTTGAAACTCTCAACATCGAACCTAGGCGGTCACCGTCGCAATTCACAGCTCTTTCTGGTGTCCCCGAATGCAACTCAACCAATCCATCAACAACAGCCCCGCCAGTGTGTTCAATCTACCGCGCGCATCCTCGACTGATCATGGCATGGTCTCCCATCAATCCAACAGCGATGAAGTACAAGAAGGCGGTACCTGCCAGCGAAATCGAGGATGCGCACGAACCCTGCATGATGCAATTCCACCCGAGCGGCTCTTGCAACACACGAAACAGCGCACAGCCGCCGGACAAGCAACTCTTGCGCACACCGTCAGCTGCAGCTCTCCGTCCAATGTCCATGCCACGCACTCGCATAGGTGTCAGCGACCGCCCTCTCCCAGCTCTGTGCTCCTGGGCGAGGCCGCACAGAAGAATGCGCACTGCGAATCGATGCGCACAACACTGAAAATGGCGGTGTCGATCGTGCGCGTGGCTAGATGAAGAGAAGACGCTACCCTGCCTCATCCATGTGAGACTACACCACTACAAGGCTAGTTGGGCAAGCTACTGACTCTGGTGCGGTTCTGCTTTTGCGGGCGCATCCGAGGTTGCCTCGTTGCTTCTTCCCTCTACGGTGGGGACGATCGAGCGCAAATCTGCCATCGTGAAGAGCAATGAATGGCAGATACGGAGTGTTTCAACTCGACCATCACATGCTGTGTTCATGCCTAGCAACCCTGGACGATCGCAGCCAGACCGCGCAATGCGACAGGGAAGGGACTCGAGCGATCGGCGCCTCTAGAAGGCATTGCCCTGGATGCGGCGCACAGCTAGTCTCATGATTGGAGATGCCATATTTCGCCTAGGACGCATTCGGATAGTTTTGTGCTCGCCACCTGCTCCCGTCCTCCATCCGACTCGCATCCCACCACCAGCCTTTGCATACACACCATACATCACCCTCTCTCTTGCTACACTCTACTACTGTCAACTGTATACCGCCCGCTGCAGCGTACCTTTCAGCGCTCAAAATACCCGACTCTGCCAACAGCAACGTTTCCCTCTCTGCAAAACAGCCGACGAAACCGCCGAGGGGCTTTGTTATGATCCCTTTGTTCTCCTGTGCACCCACGACATCATCATCATCACTACCATCACACCTATTAGCGCCTCATCAACAATAATCTCATCATGGCCAGCTACCACTACGGAGGAATGCCTCACTATCAATCCGCTGCGTCGACGCACTCGAACCACTCCCACGGCCACCATGGGCGCAGTCGCAGGGGACCAAGAGTCAACTCACAGAATGCTCACCGCCAATATAAAGCACAGCGGAGTCCTAAAGAGGAGCTGCCGCAGCCGCCAACGGCAACCGACTACCTTCGACTCCTCGAGGCCGCCAAAGGCTTCGAGTTTGACGACGACGAGGTCTTTTGCCCGTTCAACCTCTTAACCGAGGACGATGTATGTCAGACACTATCGCCGTCATATTCGTGGACGAGATCTGACCTTGACTCACAGCTGCAATCCATACACTCCTCGTCCGGCTCCGACCGCGGCTCCCTTTCGTCGGGCTCTCCTGAGGGCTCGCCCTTGCAACAACAAGCGCAGCCGACGCCCTCCCTCATCCTCTCATCCGTCTCCAATTCGTACAACTCGGCGGGCTATCAACAGCACATGAAGCTGCACCAGCCCATGGCACAGAGGACACGTAATGCGATCCCGATCGTGGACCCGTCCACTCGCTCCGTCTCTGTTGCGAGCCCGCCCATGTCCGTCTCACCAGGCCGACAGATGCAGCAGCAGTACGTCTCCCGCAGGTGGTAGACGGGTCGTAGCCACGCTGCGTAGTGCTGCTGCTTTGCGTCGTCGTCGTCGTCGGTCGGTGCTGGTGGAGACGGACCCTTTCCTTCCATCCATGTTACATGCGAGCGGTTCTTGGATGGCCTACTCTTTGCTTCTTCACACACTCTAGCGGATACCTTGTACAAACGAAACTACCAAAAACGACACGACTAGAATGGACGGACTTTCTCGACGGCGTTTTGTCCTCCTCAAAAAAACAGCATTACGAAGCATTAAACGGCAACGGCACGGCATTATTACTTTCAGCGATGACGATACACAATGGGCGCTTGTTGTTTGTTCTGCAGCATTTTATGGCACTTTCTTCTTTCGCTTTTCTTGGCTTGCTGCGCAGGTGTTGTTGGATTGATTGCGTCACGAAAACAGCGATTGATTGATTGATTGCGTAAAATATCATGAGATACACCAGGAGAGGCGCGAATGGTACGGATGGATGGCCCAGGCAGCGGTGACTGCCTCGTGGTCCTGACTTTTTTGTGTTTTTGGTGTTGCTGGAGGGATATGAGCATATACCAATCGTTGTTTCTTGTTATTTGTATGGGAGTCGGGCGGGTGGAATGGGACAGGGTGGGCTTCAGCGGCCTCTATCTACTCTGGGAGTTACATTACTGTAATGTGGCTCGATACGACGACGAAGAATCTATCATCTACTATCTTGATGACATCTTTCTGTGTTTGGGTACATGTAGTTACCACGGCAAGCTGAATGTCTCTCTTCGTATGCACGTTGGTAGGTTGCCATGGTGTGATGGCGGTTGTCTGAGCGGCAAAGTTCATCATGGGATGTGTAAGACATGGTCGAAGCTGTGCTTCTCGCTCATCCTGTGACCCGCGGGTGAAGCTTATTCTGTTCTCGAAGCTGTGCAAGATGATCCTTCACCTGAGCCAGAAAAAGCAACGAGCTCCAAGTGTAGAATGAGCACATCATCTTGGTTTTGTTTGCCATGTCACTGCATATTGTATGATGATGATGAGGGCTGTTCACATGTGATTTGATTGTGTTTCCCACATGGCAGTACCGAAGCCAATCCCTGCCGGTGCCGTCATCATCGCCGAGGCCATTGGTTACTTCCACTTCCATACCTTTCTTCTACGCGTATTCCAACTACACCTCTCTTCACGACATCTAATAAAATACCAATTGCAAACATGTCCGCATTCCGCTCCGCCCTCACAATGCGCTCCCAAGTGCTGCCCGCCATTCGTCGCGCTGGAGTTGCCCCGTCGAGATCTTTCCAGAGCTGCAGAGTCTTGGCTGCTGGCAAGGAGACGAAGGAGGGTACGTTTGTCTGAATGGTCTACATGAAGATATATATGTGCTGATTGCCCTGGGATGGAATAGGTAACGCCGAGCGCGCTCAGGAAATTGAGAACTCCAAGCAGCAGCAGTTGAAGGACCAGAAGGCCGGACAGAACAAGTGGACGGACAACTTGGCGAGTGACAGTGAGAGTGTGGTGAGTATCAAGGAGTGGATGTGTATTGGAAATTCGATGCTGATTGTCCTTTCTTTTTGTAGGTCAAGGCAGACCGTGGCGAGGCCGGCAGCAACAGTCAGACGATCTCTGAGCTGCAGAAAGAGAGCGCAAAGGCTGCTGAGAAGGAGAAGAGGTAGTTCGTGGTTGTGCTGAGCAGCAATACAAAAAGCATGGTGTTTCGGGGTGGGAAAACAGAGGACGCTTGTACATAAATTAAGAGAGTGGCTGTATGCGTAGGTTTCGTTTGACAGAGCCTCGTTCTGGTTTTGGTATGTTTACTCACGTCACGGTTCGACTTGCTTACTGCTGCAGATACACGCTAACGAGGCTGTCGGGACGGGAATCGCCTGTATTAAAATGTTGCTATCGTCCATGGAGCAGCAGAAGGAGCCATCCTCTTAGGCTTTCGCCTCGCAGTGCTCTTGAGGGCCATCCATGAGGCCTTGGAATCACTTCTGATCTCGATCGGACTTCACACCGCGACTAATCGAAGCTCCAATCGGAAAGGAATAACGTCCGGATGCGACATTGAATACCGCTCAAATGCATGATCTGCGACTATACGTCGACAAGGAGTATCGATGCCGGAGAAGATGGTGTCACGAAGGAGAACATTCAGTGTGGGATTTTTTCACGCAAAGCCTTTCATAAACTACCAGCTTCTCGCTCTGTTCTAACCATATCTCAACGCAGCACTGTCTGGCTGGAAACCTTTGGCATCAGGCCAAAAACTGCCTCTATTCTTCGTTGCGTGCGAACTGGAGAGCAAGCCGGACATCTGCGAGAAGGCGTGATAGGCCAATCGCTCTACACTACGCTTTCAACCCGGCAGCGGTTACTGTTCCTGCTGCCTCTTTTCGTCTGGCCTCGATATTGCAGTCCTCGGCCAGATATGCTTTGGAACGTGGCCACTGACTGCTCTCTCGCGTCTCGCAACAGGATCCCTCCCTTCACGCCGATATACATCTGGATGATGCCAGCTGCTTTAGCCAGCATCGATTTCTTGAGGCACAATATCGACCAGCCGCCACATCCTCGAAGCAGCCAATGTCGTCAAACAGCAGCCAATGCTGTCAAACAACTTCGCGGCGAAAGCCTAGGAGCACCCACCTTGATAGGCGTGCCTCTCATTTCCAAATCGATGTCCATGACGTTGGTACGGCCTCTTCTGGCTTTGCTCTTGAACATGCATCCAACTGCTTTCTGGAAGTTCAGAAAGATGTCGTCGTTCAGCTTGGCTTTTGCCTTGAGTTTGGGTATCAGGGCAGGACCTACAGCAGCTTGAGAAGCAATGAAGAAGTCCATCTCAGACCAAACGATCGTTAGGAGGCCGCTATGTCGAGCGGCTTTGTACAAGTAAGCCATGGAGTGCAGCACGAGGTCTCCGTCACCAGTCTGGCACCCTCTCAACATCGAGGCCGTCTGCAAAGTGTAGAGGCTACTTCCAGCATGCGGAGGCAGTTTCGTCTCAAAACCTGAGATCCATGGGTTCTTCAAGATCGTCTGCTTTTGCTTACGCTGCACACGCTGTACTCCGGCGAGCTCGTGTCGCCACTGTCGAAAGCGCTGGTGTCAATATCGAAAGATCTTTTGGCTGTCTGGAGTTGCGTGAAGACCAGACGAAGCCATTTACACATCGAAACACTGCCTTTATCTGGGAATGCTTGGTGGTACTTCTTCCGTGCTTCGGTATTCAGACTCGTGCACATAAAAGCCTTGACAAGCAATGTCACACCATCCAATATGTTGTTCTCTAGGGTATGGAAGCAGCTAACGTACATGTCGTTTGCAGCGACCAGCCACATCTGCTGGTGAGTAGCTGGATTGCCCATGGCCTCCAAAAATTGATCGATACCAGGAACGTTTCTCGCTGACGAGATAACCATGGTGTTGTAGAGAAGAACGCGCAGGAAGTCCATTACGCCGGATGAGCCTTTCACTTGTTCGTCTCTCGTTTTGTGCGCCTTCTCCATGAAGTATCGCAATCTCACACTGTGGATTGGCAAGACTGCAGCTCCATTCAAAGAACAACAGCTCCGAGAGCTCTGGTGTCACTGGTATGTCTGAACTCGCTTCGACAATTGCAGGCCCTCCTTCATTAAGGACATGGAGTACCTTGAATCCGAGGAAAGCCAGGGGTTCGAAGTGAGTCGCTAGGTCTGGATTCAGTGCTACAAAAGCATCATCAGAGCACTTCAGCAAGCAGAATGCCACCTGGGTGAGTATAGAGGCAAGCAAGAAAGTGACATCGCTACGCAGGTACTGTTGCCAGGTTTCTTTCACAAAGGCGCGGACGTCTGATATGTCCTGGAGATGACACCATACCGCGAAGGTATGGAGTCCTTGGTCTTGTCGGTTGTAAACTTGGCTTCTGAGGGATCGACTTGGAGAGGTTCAGTCGTGTTCCCGGTCGAATTCTCCAGATCGGCTGGTTGTTGGATATCGAGTGCCTCGGATATGTCGGAGGCAATCTCCACTGCCGGCGTGTGATATTGCTGGAGTTTCTGCTTGACCGTTCGCTTGGGTCCGAAGAAGACGTTCGGTGAGATGGCGGTGAGTAGCGTGGACAAGACCCGCTGGAGTATGCCGATAAAATGCTGGTGGGTCTGATCTTCCACTGAGGCCCTTCCAGTCTGCCGGACGGACTTCGCAGCGTAAGTGTCCGCGCACTTTTGCCGCTCCGCTATCACTCCGCGCGCACTCTGCAGGGATTTTAGCTGGAATGGTGACAACAGCCTTCGAGTTGATGATGGCCTCCGCCAGAGGGACCATCTCTGCAACTCGTACTTCCACCGTTCATCCAGATGCCGCATGCGCAATTTTCCAACGCAGTTGAGAGAGACCACCAGTGGACCGATATCACAGCATTCGTTGGCGGTTTCTTACAAGCCAGGCTATTCATTATTTTGTGCCCTCTTTGTATCGCATGTAGCGGCTGGCGAGAGAATCGTAGGGGTTCGCCATGTCGCTTGGTACAGGGATTGGTGAGACACTGTTGCGAAGCGAGTCGAGGGAGTGGTGGAAAAGTGCAAGAATTCGATTGTGTTGGTTGGACGAGAGATGACACTTTCGTAAACCTTTCAGATTCGAACTGGGATTCTGCCTAGCGTGGGAAATTCTACGGCGGAAATTCGGCACCGATTGCAAAGTCAAGTGAGTGAATTGGATGCATGACATGACGAGATAAATTTTGGAAAGCCTACATTACCATCAGGACTTAATCCACAGCATGTTCGACCTGTGTCCCGGATACAGTTCTGCGGCGTCGAGCGGAGAGATGGCAACTTTGATGGCATTCTGGGGATTCTTCGATGCATTGTGGAGCCATTTGCGATAGACATCGTCACTCGGAGCGGCCGCTTCCTGTACGTGCTTCTGCATCGCTTTTTGTGGCTCGGCAGCAGTACTCGAAGGCTCTCTGGACAGCCGATATTCCATTATCCCAGAGCGTCAATGAGCTGCGCAGACAAGCCAAGTTCTTCCATGACTTTCCAGATCCTAGAGAAAGTCTCCAATGTCCGAATTGTCATCTCTCGGTTCTAGCATCGTCTGCATCGCCATGGCGTTCCGAAGAATAATGCTGCAGAACTCAATCGTTGCGCTTTTCACATTGGCGAGATAGGGTTTCCTGGGGCAGTCCACGCTTCTTTCTGTTCCATTGCTCCAGAAGCTGTCGGGACTTTATGCCGTGCAGACGCATAATCTCATCACACACATCAGATCTTGGATGTCGCTGACCTTCGCAGGCTTCATGTCATCTCGGGTCGAAAATCGTCTTGTATATATCATGGGTAGGTGTCGACATATGGTTCAACGTGTACGGAAGCTACATTCCCTGGCTACCCCATTTGCATATATATATACGATATTCCCTTTCTCGCATTGCGATTACTCTCCAATAGACCATCAGCAAGCAGGAGCAGCCCAGGCGAGGTCCCGAAAGCTCCGGGGACCTCTTCGATGATCATTGATAGCCCAATACCTTGCCCCCGAGACCAGCTCAGGAAGAACCACTTCCAATCACAGCCTCAGCGGCTGATTCAAATCCATCTGCACACCAATCGAAAGCTGCGGTACCTGCGCATACCGACTACTCCTCAGACACGACCTGGTATCCTGCAGAGTCTGAATATACGAAGGATTTGGATTCCTCTTCATAGTCTCCAAAAAAGCCCAAGTCATAGCTCCACAATTCTTCCCAGCAATAAACGCATCCTATCATCATAACATCATTAGCAATCAACCATATCACAACCGCAACAAAACTCACCGCAGAAGTCTCCTCGTCCCTACATCCACTATACATGGCCACAAATTTCCCCTCCCTCGACCAATCCCTGCCAGACGTATCCGCCTCGAGTCCATCCGGCCCATGATGCCCATGATGTCTAAACCCCTGAAAAAAATTATTCGCATCCCCCAACAACTGCTTCGCAGCCGCCACACTATTCATCCCATAAGCACCATTCAACAACCCATCAGCTTCCATCACAAGATTAACCCCCGCCTTGATATTATTCATAACGCTCACATTCCCCTCATCATCCGTACGATACACATAAGGAAGTTCCACCGCAGAACCACTATGACAGCAATCCAGCACAATAAACAACGAACTACCCGGCGCCAAAGCACTCACAAGAGCCTGATGAAGAGTCGTACTGTTAATCTGTCCAGCAGTTTCGAAATCCACGGGACATATCGTATCGTCATATCCGGTTGTGCGGTTACGATCGGGTTCTTGGCCGCCGTGGCCGGAGTAGTGGAGGAAATTCATGGTGTTGGGTGTGGAGACTAGCCAGGAAAGTGCTCGGAGCATATTTTGGTGGGAGGGATAAGAAGGTCCTCGTAAGTCGTCGCGGAGAATTACTTGGTTTTCTTTGGTGTAGCCGCGATAGTGGAGGAATTCTGCCATGTTTTCGACGTCGGAGTGGCAGCCTCGGAGGGCGTGTTTGCTGCCTGTGTAGTTTATGCCGATTAGGAGGCTTTTTCTGGTTTGGTGGGAAGACATGCTTTTGAGGGGATAGGGTGTGTAGTGGATGTGAGTCTTTGTCTGTATCGATATGTATGTCAAGGATTGGTCTGAAGCTGATGTGAGGTTTAAACAGACAAGTGGAGAGCTTGAAGTCATAGCCGGCCGCGTCACTGGGCCGTTTAGTAGAAAGTTTCTTTTAGCCTTACGTTGGCTAGAACACTAGAGGCATAAAGTCAATTTGGCTTGATTGTCAGAGAGATTTAGTGCCCGCTCTGAAAGAGTTTCGGGAAAGCCGCGTACTAAAGTCTAGCTAGATAATCTTTTATATAGCTATCTCTATAGTACTATATACTATACTATCCCCTTCTTCTACGACTTTTAAACTATTCCGTAGGGGCTTTAGGGTACCTATTAAGTCGAATAAGTCCGACGGTACCTACTCGCCCCTAAACCCTAACCTAAACCCCGACCCTCCTAACTACTTACCCTAACCCTCCTAACTAATCCTAACTAATCCTAACCGAGGGAAAAGAGAGTAAAGAGAATAGAGGGAACAAAGGGAAAGAGTATATAAAGAGTCGTACTTCTCTAACCGAAGAGAGTAAGCTAGAACTTCTAGCCGAAAGCTTAGAAAGATAGGATCTATAGCGGGCGCTAAATTCCTATAATAATCAAGTAGGACTTATAAAGTTACTACGATAGAGTTATATAGTAGATATAAGTATTATTATACTCGTAGAGTACCTTAGATAATAAATGTTACCTAGGGTCCGCTTTAGCGGACTAACATATAAAACGACTATAGTACTCTAATTAGCTACTTTACTTCTTCGTATTTTTATTAGCTACGGATGTAGCTCCGCGCTATACCTTACCTTATAATAGCCTCGCGTAGCGATAAGGCCCTACGCTAGTAGCCCTCGGAGAGCCGTCGGAGACAAAAGCCCGGCTAGTAGGCTATTAAATATAATACGAATAGCCTCGCGTAGTAATAAGGCCCTACGTAGTAGCCCTTAGAGAGCCGTCGGAGACAAAAGCCCGGCTAGTAGGCTATTAAATATTAAAGGCAAAGCTTTAGATTAATTAAGCCTTTCGAGACAATCCTACTATAGTAACTATACTAACCGGAGCTTACGGAGGTACTAGTATAGTACGGTAGTGTCTCGAAGTAGCGATATTAACACTATATTAAAGGTAAACCTTCGTATTAAAGGGGAAGCTTCTATATTAAAGCCTAAGCTTAGTAATGCGACCGTACGACAATACGACAATACGATACTAAATAACGTAATATCTATTTTAAGGCTAAGTATAGTATTAATTAAGGCATTAAAGGCGAACCTTCTACTTTAAAGCTAAAGCTAATACACTCTTAGTAGACCGTATTACGCTAGCGCTACTATCGCGACTTTTAACGCTATCGAGCACCGCCGCCCTCCGCCGACAATTACTCTAGGAGCGTAATAGGTTAATAATAAGGAAGGAAGGAAGTATAAAACTATTACGGGTAAGGCGGACATAATATAGGCTACACTATTACGCCTTCTACTAGACCCGCGGAGGAGAACGCCTACTCCGTAGCACTATAGAAGTAGCGCGGTCTTTCGTACGTTAGTAAGGAAGCTAAGATGGCCTACTAGAGACATAGTACAAAAACATTATAGCGGCCGAAGAAACGGAATAAGAAGAGAACGGCAAATCTAATCTTATACTCGTAACTAAGAGGTAGCGCCTAGCCCGATAAGAATATATATAAGTAGTAGATAAGGAGTTAGCTCTAAGCATAGTAATTAATCTACTACTACTAACCGAGATGCTAATAACTTAATCGGAATTAAAGCCTAAGCTTAGTATTAATATAGGACATTAAAGGCGAACCTTTTACTTTAAAGCTAGAGCTTAGTATAAACTTATAAACTCCGCTTTACCCTTTCTCCTTAGATACTAACTTTCCGCTTATGTCGACAATTACTCCGCTCCGCTCCTAGAATAACGCAATCGAATTAAAGCCTAATCTTAGTATTAATACTAGATTTAAAGGGTAACCTTCTAAATTAAAGGCAAAGCTTAGTATAAACTCGAGAGTAAAAACATATAGATACCCGCTCTTAGACAATCGCTTTATAGATAGATACCTACTAGGGCCCGCACTACGGATAGCTATAATAGTTTACGTTACGAATACAAACTACTATACTTTAAGTACGTGTATCTCTCTGTTTCTTATACTAACGAGTAATGTCTTTAACATAAATAAGTAAATGTCTATATGCCGCCTTACCTTTTTAAGAAGCTTAATTCAAAATTGTTACGCTACTACGCGCGTTACGGACGGCGTCTATAGTAACGCCCTTCGCTCGTTTATACCGTAACACCTCCGTCTCTTCTTCTAATTCTCTTCTATATACTAATAGTTAATATTAAACCTTCCTTCTACTACTTCCTTAACCTAAAATCTAAGACTACTATTACTCTATCCTTACAACATAACGAACTTAAGCCGCCGACTAGATAAGCGTCCGCTACTAAAGCTACGTATACTACCTCCGCCGCCGCGTATAGCCCTATCTCTACCCCGCCCGTCTCGAAAGGCTTATAAGCCTTTCCCTCTACTAAAGACTCTAAAGGCTCCTAAGCGTCCTCGCCGCCGCAAGCTAATAGACCGCCGCCGCGTATATTAAAAGTCCCTTAAGGTCCGTAAGTAATAGGCTCGTCGGATTACGCGCGAGTCCTAGTCCTTCCTAACTATAGACATCTACGAAGATTGTCCTTTAATTACTAGTATTAAATGCTAAACTTCGGCTTTAAATAAAGCTTTAGCTTCGATTCCCTAGACTTAAATCGAGGAGTCCTATACTAATTTCTATGCTCGGCACGTTAACTACTAGTATACGGAAGAAGAGCTTATTATCGGCTATACTACCGAGTGCGCCGAAGTATACGCTAAAGCTTATAGTTAGCCTAAGATGTCCTAGCCTCTCGACTACGATTACGACTACGCCTATAATCCGGGTCTATAGTAGTAGTAAATTAACGATGCTTTCTTTAAGATAGTCGACGCTAGTACTATCTAGTATAGTACCATTAACGACCTCGTTAGTAAGTATACTAAGTATACTCGTGCTTAACTAACTATAGTATACTCTACCGCTGTTTACACTAGTAACCTACCTACCGTCTTTAGAGGATCTAGTACTAGCGGAGATAATAATCCGCCTAAGCGCCGTAACCTTAGAAAGTAGCCTCCTCCGGATCGTACTATCGTGCCTATTAAGGAGGAGGAGGTAGAGGAGGATAAGTAGACTTTAAACGAGAAGTAATGCTTAGACTATAAGGACTCTAAGTCTCTAGCTTACTTCCGCGATGCCCGAGGAATTAAGGCTCTAGTTAAGAAATGCTTTAAGTACCGGAAGATTATAGTAGATAACGATAGGAATATCTCTCCGGCCGATTTACTAGCTATTAGTAGAAAGTCATCTAAGTCTAAGGCTGTTCGTCCTCCTCTTCTATCTATTAAAGAGGTCCTCGGCTTTCTACGTAAGACTACTTAGAAGCATAAGAAAGTTGCTCTACTACTACTACCTAGAAATCGTCCTCTCGCTACTAGTAGCTAAAAGCGTAACGCGGACGTACTTAGTCCTCTACTAACTAGCAACATGCCTCTACTAGTACGCCTACGTCGTAGTTAGAGTATTACTCTAAGCGACGCTAGTCGAGTAGTAATAGCCCGACACGAACAATAGCGTATTAACGTATAGCCTACTCGCCTAAGCAAACTATTTAAGGGTAGTAAGAATCTAGATAACGCTCCGGCTAATACTCGTATACGTAAGCGCCGAATTAAGGCTTAGCGTACTAACCGTACTAAGCGTCGTATAGGCGGCATTCTACTACTAACTACCGTAATTACGTACTATCGAAGCTCGGCTCTTACTAGACCGTCATCTTAGCTAGCCGGCTCTACTCTTACTAGGATATCGTCTTAGCTAACCGGCTCTCGAATTAACTAG
This sequence comes from Ramularia endophylla, assembly GCA_002116395.1. Taxonomy (NCBI): domain Eukaryota; kingdom Fungi; phylum Ascomycota; class Dothideomycetes; order Mycosphaerellales; family Mycosphaerellaceae; genus Ramularia; species Ramularia endophylla. Next base: position 44,507 of record KZ109852.1, on the reverse strand, counting down.
GGATTCAATCCTAATAACGATCTAGATAAAGAACTACTAGTCTACTTTAACTATAACAAGTATAAGCTCGATCGTGCTTAGTAATAGGAAGGTTATCTAAGCCCGTATGTTATTATATACGAGTAGTGTCTCTAGGACATTACTGATTATAATTTAGAATAAGAGTTTAAGTAGTATAAGGCTACTAGCTACGACGTTACTCGTTATCTCTTTCTAGATACTTACGGTAACGAGTACGATCTCTACTAGGTCTACGTTATTATTAACAATAATGAAGAGCCTAATACTAGTACCGGTAAGGAGGATTAAGCCGCCGGAGATGCTCTAATAGCGACCTAAACTCGGCGTAACAGACATAGTAGAATGTCTCGAGGGTAGCGTAATATAGATCGTCGCGATAAGGCTCTAGTATAGCGGCTTTTCAACCTATAAAACATTAGTAATCTACTACTCGCTACCGAATTCGAAAGCATTAATAATGAGCTAGCTTTAAGCGAGCTAGACTAGATTCTTTATTAGGCTTACGAGGCTAGTGTAAACAGCAAGAGTAGATCTCTATACCTAACCTATAATAAGGACTAGTTCGATATACGTTTACGTAATAACTAATACTAGCGTTATACTAATCGCGACACTACTTTAAAGCGTAGAGATAGACCTACCCTAATGTCTACTACTAATAACATAGACCTAGGCCTAATGCTAGATAGCTTCCTAGAACTCTTATAGATTAAGGAGATGTATATTGCCCGTATCTATCCTTAAGTTTAAGTATAGTAGGTCCGTAGAAACTAGTACAAGTTTACTAGTTACTACGTCTATTTCCTCCGTAACACTATCGAGATTATCGACAGCCTACTATAGGTACTAAAGCAAGTTAAAGTAGTGTTCCTTCGTCCCTAAGATATAGACGACCCTCTCCTTATACGCTAGTTCGCCGAGGAATTCTCAATTAATCGTACGAAGATTAAGAAGGCTCTAAGATACCTCGTCGACAATTATCTAGGATATAGCGACATTATTATTAACTAAGAGACACTAAGTTAGATTCCCTAAAATAGTAATGCTCGGGAGATGATTAACTTTACTAAGTACGATGATCGTAAAGGTACTCTAGTAGCTATTAAAGCGAATAGACCTAATAAAGACGAGCCTTTTAAATATAAATCTAGTATAGTGCCGAACTACTTAGTCTAAGTATAGGAACTAGATCATCTTATACGCGCTGTTAGTGCCGACACCTTAGGCGCTTAGCTAATACCGATTCCTAATCCTATCGATAATAGAGCTACTAAGGGAGAGGCTCTTAAGTAGTATAAAGCCGGATATACTATCGACTTTCCTACTCTCCGCGCTATTCCTTTAGATGAATTTGATCGCTCTTAGACTCTCTTCTCTCGCGCTTTCCCGACTCTCTTCCCTAATAGCGCTACGGAGTTTAATATACTACGGGAGCGTAATGTATCTTTCGCTAATTAGATTAAACACCTACTACGGTATAAAGACGGTCGCTTTACGAGCTACCTACGCTTCCGCTTTATCGCTTTTAACATATTACTACGACACCGTTTATAGCGTAAAGCATCGTTCTTTAGTTACCGTAATCCGGACATGTTAGTTCTATCGGTTAAGGAGATTAGAGACGCCTTTACCTAAAACAATCCTAAGGCTCGTGCTCTACTATAGAAGATCGTACGCTATTCGTAGGTCCTACCTAGTACCCGAGAGTATTAAAATCAAGCTCGCCGTAAACTAGAAGCAAATATTCGCTAGCTTAGTAACTTAACACTGTTCTTTACACTTAGCGCTACTGATTTCTACTAGGACTCTCTAGCTCGACTAATGCCTAGTTATAACGAGTTTCTTACTACGGACAGTAAGGGCAAAATCCGCTATACCCGCGAGAACTTAAAGAACTATCCCTATATCGTAGACTACTACTTTGTCTAGCGCTTTAAGAACTTCTTTAAGACGGTACTAAAGCCTAAGTACGTAGTTACTAATTAGTAGTATCGTTACGAGTAGTAGGGCCGTAGCAGTTGTTACGTCTATAGATTTCTCTAGTCTACTAGCCTACTAGTATTCAACATAGAACTTAAGGAAGATCGTAATAAACTTGCCCGTCTCTAGGGAATGTACGTAACTACTCTTAATCCTAACCCTCTATCTTAAGAGGCACAAGCCGTATACGCTACTAAAGAAGCTACTAAGAGGGCTAATACTAAAGTAGTAGTAGAGAATGACGTTAAGAATATCGAGGAGGCTTTTAAGCGTTAACGTTAGAGACAAGTATAGGCTAAGCTCGCTATAGCTAGCTAAGCTAGTGCTAGTAACTAGTACGTAGACTATAACCTTCTTAGCGCTCTACCCGGCTAGATCTAGAATAACTAGCGACATTTAGCTAGCTTTATTAACCGTCTCTAGCGGTATAAGTATATACCTACCTATTACCTTCGTATAAAGAAGAACGACCCGAATAGCCGTAAGGAATGCCGCTTCTATTTCCCTCGACCTCTATAAGCAGAAGCAATAGTTTCTTACGACCGGAATCCTCTTTACTAGATATACGACGCGCCTTATAACGATAGTATAATCAACACTTTTACCCGGCTAATTATTATAGCTTAGGGTAGTAATTCTAACCTTATACTAACTACGTCTATCGATGTAGTTATAAACTACCTAGCTAAGTACTATATAAAAGGCGAGGTCCGTACTTTGTCTTTTAAAGACATAATAGCTAAGATCCTTCCTAATGTGTCGGAGAGAAATTTAGTTATCTCCCTTATAGCAAAGATGCTAAATAGTTTGCTCGGTGAACGCGACTAGCTATCTTAGGAAATTTGCTACATCCTTCTTAGCCTTACTCTATATAGCGGCTCTCGTATTGTTAATAACTTAGACTATCGAATTCTAATAGACTAGCGTAGGCGGATTAATCTAACTACCTAGTAGGAGGTTCGCGACGATCCCGCCCTAGAACCTATTAATCCCTCTTAAGCCCTTCGAGAAGGTAGCTTTACTTCTTAGTCCTAGGTTACTAGTAACAATCCCGTCGAGGAAGAAGATAATATACTAGCTCCGCGTATGTCTAAGGGTAAGACTCTAACTAAGAAGTACATAATCCGTCTAATAAATGTAGAGTCCGACGACGATACCGACTAGGACAACATAACTCTCCTTAAATTCATATATACTATTAACTACGCTGTCCTATCTCGTATAAAGGTTCGTTATAGTAAACATTATGTTATTAATCTATTCCCTTGCTATAAGCCTAATTACGAGGACATAGCCGAGTACGAGTAGTACTCTAGAGTAAAGATGCTTCTTTATTATCCCTTCCGCGAGTATCCTACTCTACCGTATACTCTCCCTAGAGACAACACTAGACGATAGTGCTAGACCTAGCGTACTACGTAGATTCACTATAATACCGTTTATAGAGTAAACGCCTATTACGACTCTCTACTTAATAAGCTTCTAGAGCCCGACGAGACTAAATTTAAGGAGTACGCTAGTAGATAGAATAATAATAATAACCGTACTAGCTAGATAGTAGTAGTAGCTAAGAGACCGGGCAATAATCTAGCCGTTCGAGATGTTAACGTTAACAACCTTAGTAACCGTAACATTAATCGTAAGAAGGACTAGATGTAGTATGTCGGCACTTCCGCTACTAAGTACGGTAGCAATAGACTAGACGCTAGGAAGGATTAGTAGAAGCTTTAAAAAGAGTAGCATATAATTGACTAGGCTGTCGATTCGTAATCTTAAGGCTAAGTTAACAAGCTTAATAAGAAGTAGAGGCTCCTCTTTAACACTATTATCGACTAGTATACATAGATTCTCGAAGGTCGTAATCTACTACCTATCTAGTTGAATGTCGACGGAGAAGCTAGTACTAGTAAAACCTATACTATTCGGATCATCTATGCCCGCCTTTAGCGTATAGCTAAAGACGCTATACTACCTCGCTATAACCCTATTATACGCTATGCTCCTACTAGATCTATAGCTAATAATATCGAAGGCTCTACTCTTTATTCTCTATTCTAAATGTAAGTTAAAGCTAAGTTCGAGAAGCTAAAGCTAGAGGTATTAAAGGACCTCTAACCTAAGCTTGTACACCTAAAGATAGGCTTCCTGTTTGTTAATAAGAAGTCCTTTATCGACCTTCGATAGCTATACTACTTTAGCTCTCGATGCTAGGACATCTTTACTAATAACGAACCGTACGGAGGTCTAAACATTATCTTTATAGGCGACTTTGCTTAATTACTTCTAGTCGCTAGCTAACTATTGTTCTAATCGCCTAAGTATATTAAGAACCCGGACGCTCTCCTTAGACTTAAATACTATAGAGCGCTAAACCGTATATTAGTCCTTTCTAAGTAGATGCGCTAAGATCCTAGATAGTTCGCTTTTAAGGATACGCTAGGGGGCCTTCGCTCTAGTTAGGTTTCTCGTAACAACTAGCGACTCCTATCCTCCCGCTATAGTATAGTAGTCTTATAGGATAAGCGTAATAGCTTCGTAGACGCTACTTACCTGTTCGCATTTCGAAAGGAGGTTAGCATCTATAACTATAACCGGCTTCGCGATCTTTTTTCTCCTATCTTGATTATCTACGCTATTTATACTCCGTAGAACTTAGTAGTAGTAGTAGGAGTAGAGTCCGATAAAGCTAGAAACCTCTATAAACGCCTCCCTATTGCGATTAGTAGTAAGGTTATGCTTACTAAGAATCTTTAGACTAAGCGTAGCTTAGTTAACGGTGTATAAGGCGTTATTCGAGATATTGTTTAGCTAGTAGACACGATAGAACCTAAGAAGACAATGCCGTTATACATTATAGTGTCCTTCCCTTAATACCGTATAGGACTAGTCCTTATAGATAGCAATACCGGAGAGCTAATTCAAGATGATTAAGGCAACTATCTGTTACTAATCTATCCCTTAACCCGTAATTTCAAGATTAGATCTATAGCCTATAGCCGTATATAGTTTCCTCTAACTTCTATATACGCTCTAACTATCTATAAGTCCTAGGGACTTATATTAGACTAGGCTGTTGTTAAGCTTAGTAAGAAGGACTTTACTAGTAGCTTGACCTACGTAGCTGTTTCCCGTATACGTCGATTGACTAACATCCTCTTCTTTACTATATTCTCCTACGATAGATTTATTAGTACCGTACGCGATGCTACTACGTTTATACGCATTAAGGACGCTAAGCGTCGCTAGCCTTAGTAAATAGGTACTATCGTCGAGATACCTACCTACGCCCCTCCTCGTCTAGGCGTAGGCCTAGGAATATAGTTAATTAGTAAGGTCCTTACTAGAGATAGAAATCGATAAGAATAGTAACTACGTCGCGAGCGTATTACCGCTAAGTAGAAGCGTCGTTAGAATGCTACTAAAGCTTAACTCTAGCGCGATCGTAAGCGTAAGCGTTAGCGAAAGGAAGCCGACGACTAAATCTAGGTATAGATCGATAAGTTCTATAGGGACAACGATGTATAGTAGTTCTACGACGCTAATCTACGTTAGCTAGGAGAGATATTTAGATATACTAAGCGCGTAGAGGATATGTTTAATGCTACTCTTACTCGGTATCTCGACCGTTACCGTTAGGGTAAGATGCCCGTTATTAACCGACTAAACTATAAGAATAATCTACGTACTCGGCTCCTCCGCGACAATCCTTAGTAGTAAGGCGAGGATAGGAATAATTACGAAGCTCGCATTTAAGGACTACGAGATTAAGTAGTTAGCTAGATTCTACGTTTCGAAGGCCGTCTTACTAACGACGATAATACTACCGATAGGATTCGTAATAGACCTAGTAGACCTCGTTAGTAGCGATACAATTAAGCCTAGTAGTAGCGACGTAATCAAGAAGCCTAGTAAGTACTCGGCGGTGCTACTTAAGTAGACAATAGTAGTAGCGACTACATAATAGGCGGAGTACTCGGTAGTGCTACTTAGTAAGACGATAGTGCTAGCGACTATATAATAGGTAGAGTACTCGGGTAAGACGATAGTACTACTTAGCTAGACGTCCCTTAAAACAATACGTAGTTAGACTAGTAGCGTTAACAAAATCTTAGTATCGTACTAGGTTAAGCCCTAGCTATACTAGCCTAAGACAACATAGGTACGGAGGACTTTAAGGATAACGATATACCGGATCTTAAGTAGGAGGATAAGTAGGAGGATAGCTAGGTAGGAGATAATAATAACGATAAGGAGATACTAGATACCTAATAATTAAGTACGCTTTAATGCTATAACGATTAAGAAGATGATAAAGTATGTATAATTGAATTAAGAGCTACTATGTTAACCTTTAATTAGTTTCCTCTACGACGTCCCTATTAAAGCTTAATCTTCTATTTAATACTAACATTAAAGCTAAACCTTTATATTAAAGCTAAAGCTAGGCGCTTACTTTACTCCTTAACTTCTTAGCGAAATAGTATAGCCGGAAACAGCTACTATAATTCACTTTACTTACATCTTACCTACGGGGAAGCTAGCCCTATACGACTACCTAGATTGAAGCTAAAGCTTCATTTGATTAGCTAATTAAAGCCTAATCTTTCGAATTAAAGGGAAAGCTTCCGATTATAAGATTTTATAATAGGTAAAGTTCCTAAGTTATAGGATAAGTACTAGAGTTTAGTTTCTCCCCTTCCTCTCTTTCTTCCTTACCTTCTATACCCCGAAGGATACCGCTACCCGCCGCTCGTATAGTCTACTATAACGCGCCCTCCTAGCAATAATAATAATAATAACATAGTAGTAGTAGAACGACGCACCGCCCTCGACCTTTCTATTTAGCTAGTTATAGCCCGTAGTAGCAACCCGAAACAATAGTAGCTCCTATATTCTTATTCGGATAGTTATAACCCGTACTATATCGCGCCTTCCTACCTATTAGGTACGCTAACTCCTACCGTACTAGGCTACTCGGCCTACCCGTACCCGGACGGTATAAGCTACGTAAGTTTTAAGATAGCTTTATCTATTTCATCTACTAATATAGCTTTCTAGCCTCGAAGTAGCTCGAGAGGAGGTTAAGACTAATACTACTATAGTAGTAGTAGTAGTAGTAGTAGTAGCCGACTTAGCTATATAGTAGTAGTAGTAACAAGCCGCCTAGCGGCTTTAATTTTTTATATTTATCTTACGTCGTGCCCGCGACGCTAGTCGCGCCCTACGCGCTAGAGAAGAGGCCGCCGCCGCCCGCTCCGCCCGCTCCGCCCTCGCCTACGCCTAGTAGTAATAGTAATAGTAGCTATTCCCTACCGGCGACGACGACGACGACTACGAGCCGCTTACTACGCTTTTTAATAACTACGCTACCGAGGAGGAACCCCGTAGCTTTAAGGAGGGTAGTAGTACTAGCTTATCGAAAGATATAGTAACTATAAACCTATCCTTAAAGCATAAGTCGGAAGAGCTCGATAAGCTAGAGGAGAAGAAGAAGGGTAAGAAGGGTAAGAAGAGTAAGAAGAGCGAGGAGCTAGTACGGCCGTCTATTAGAGAGTTTACTATCGAGCCTACTATATAGTAGTACGCCTCCGTCCCTACTAAGATACGTATAACCCGCGCCGCCTATATCGACTCCGTTAGTATATTACCTACCCGGCCGTATATACGCTATATACGCGATTACTAAGAAGGTTGGCTATAACACCCGTATAGGGTATACGACAATAAAGAAGGCCTTAAGGCTATTAGAGGATAGGCTAAGGGAAAGAATAGCCGTAGGTATAACTAGTATACTAAACTTAGTAAGAAGTGTTCTTTAGGTTAAGATAGTTCTTTTTTCTATATATATAGCTACTATACTATATACCGCGGCCGTCGCGGTTTCGTCTCCTATAATACTCTTAGTCTCATTTCTTAATAGTTAAAGGAGTTCTCTAGCCTCTTATTAGCCGCTTAAATTTGGCCGGAGATACTAGTAATCGTATTTGCTAAATCTCTACGAGTCGTTTCCGTAAGTAAGAGATGTATATAGCTAGTCTTATTGCTGCGCTGTTTACGTAGTCGGAAGAGAAGCTAAAGTTGAAAAGATTTTCTTAGCTCGGTAGCTGCCGAGCTTAGGCTTTAATACAAAGCTTTGCCTTCAATATGCCAATCAATTCCAAGCTTTGACTTCAATTCAGATCACGTGTGCGATAGGAGAGGAATCCAAGAGACGACCTTCGGTCGCAGACTTGACACCAAATTTACGAGGGGGCAGGATATCCTTGTTTCCACTGTGAATAGACTTGCCAGCAAAATAGAGGTCGTCCATAACGAAGTGGCTGCCGACGGGTATGAAGTGAATTTGGTCTTTATCTCGGTAGACTTGCTGTGAGACAGCGAAGCTGTGGCTGTGCCAGTAGTCGAAAGCGAGGGATGCAGATCTCTTGCCTTGCCTCACTATGTCGAGATATGACCGAAATTCAGCTTCTGACTCCAGTGAGAACCTGCAGGCGGATATGGTGAGGATAGAAACAGCCTGGCAGAGCTTTCTTGTTCGTGTTTGTTTGCAGTTGGAGAGGTGATAAAGTGCAGCGGCCACGGCGGTGTTCTTGTCGTGACAATGCAGTGTCGTCGGTGTCAGTGATGTGGGTGACTCTAGACTCTCTCACTGAAGTTGGCTGAAGTAAGGTGGGGAAGCAATAGAAGCTAGACAGCAGTGTCATAGGTGAGTGAGCGCCAAGCTTTGTCAGTGAATGAAAAACATACCCAGTGAAGCTTGATCTGAGCGTCCCCAAATCGTGCAAAGATCTTATCAATGAAGCTCCTGCGAAGGTAGGTGAAGCGCAAGTGAAGTCGTCCAGCTCCGCCCCTCTTGGACATGGTTCCTGGGGCAATCTTGGCTGAGCATGCCGTCTGTTGAGTGCTCCATCGGATCAACACCTTCCCTACTAGATAGGTCATCATCGAACGAATCTGAACCAAGGAGCTTGATTCTTCCCACGTGAGGGTTTATGCGAGCCGCGAGGCAAGAGCCTTGTAGATAGCAAGGCCACATGAGACAACACTGGATGTAATCAGCGTTCTAGACATGATATGGACAAGCTCGAAGCCCTTGTCGCCAGACTGTCTCAACGTAGATGATGTCCAGAGGCAAATTACTCACAGCAGGAGACGCCGTATTAGAAACCAATATCGTCGACGATTTTGTCTCAGATCAAGGGCCGTGGAACAAGCCTCTCATTCCCAAGCCACTAACCAAAGTCTTTGTATCTCACATCTCAAGCCCATATGGTGGACCGCAATCAAGAGCATCAAAGCCCATGGAGCCGAAGCCTTTGCTCAACCTCAAACTGGTGTCCGATGTCAGCCGGTGGCACCATAGCCGCCATCTATCGACCCAGGGTCATGTAGCCTCTCACGGTGCCTGATCGCAGGTACCGAAACAGTCCTTGTAAAGCGTAAGAAACTTTCTGCGAACAACATGTGCATGTTGCAGCTCGCCCCGCTGGTTAGCATTGACATGAAAGCAGCAGCTGTTTTGCTAAGAAGGATAATGTGCAAGGAGGTCGTGATCGTTGAGATTCTCTCACCTAGACATGGAGAGCATGCGTGACTGAAGAGACTGAAATTGTCTCAGTCGGAGAGCTTGCTAGAGAGCGATCCGTCTTTCGTGTTGTTTCAACGTCGTTGCAGAGCTCCGTTTTGGCGAGCTCGAGAGCACGATCCTCATTATCATCATCACCAGGAGCGTCTCCTTTACAGCAGCCATCAACAGGTATGTCTCCTTGACAACTGCCATGATCACAGCCCTCTGCTCACCAAGAAGGCTCTGGGAACGAGGACAATTTGGGCAGAGACCTTGTGCGTGGTACGTCCTTCGCCGTTGATGGCCGAGCTGCTGGATTCCCGATCAGTCTTCCCAAAGACCACGTGAGAGAGGGGAGTGACACGGTTCAACAGAATCACACATTACCATTACCAGATTACGTCCCTACACATCGTCCACCTCGCCTCCTGATCACCTCAAAGGCTCACCACTCTGCCTCTCCCCGCCCTGCTCCTCTCCATCATGCTCTCCCCCTTCTTCCCTGCCCTCCTCAGCTCTGTTCTCTCTCGCCTTGCTCTCATCCGCATGCTTCGCTGGATCGAAAACATAGACTGGGAACTCCAACCCCACAGTCCGCTTCACAATAGTCGGCAGACTCCTCCAGATCGCCGGTGGCATCGGGATAAGAATACTAGTATCATGCAGATACTTTTCATAAGCCGGCCATCCCGTTCCTTTCTCATATCGCTTCTTCGCTCCTGGACGTTCCTGAAGCGTCAGGCCCGAGACGAACATGAGCAGGGTTGTGAGGAAGATAAAGCCGACGCAGGAAGCGTAGAGAGCAGCGTAGGCGCCAGAGCCAGAGGGAATGAAGCCGTAAGAAGCGGGAGTCACGGCCATGATGTAGATTGCTGGAAGCCATCAGTATCAGAACAAGAGGACAACTTGGAGGGAGGATACGTACAAACTTGCACCATGATTTCGCCAAAGTAGTTTGGGTGGCGACTCCACTTGAAGAATCCCACATCACAGACCGCACCCGGTTCCTTGCCTGGTCCTTGCTTGAAGCGATATTTTTGAATATCACTGATAGCTTCCATCAAGAATGCGATGGTGAAGAAGATCACAGAGATGATATCGGTGGCTTTTCCAAAGCTTGGCTGGTTGTACTGCAGCACATTCGGAGAGTTGATGATCGTGATTGGAAGACTGACGACCCAGCACCAGAGCATTTGAGCGACCCAGAAACCAAGAAAGGGGAAGAATTTGTCTCGCTTGTCGTCGAAGCGATCATCGGAGCCAGTTTTGAGAATGCGGAAGAGGAGGAAGCCCGAAAGACGAGCGCCCCACAGCATGATGAAGATGCTGATTACAATGTTCCGGGCAACAGTCGTACCGGAAAGGGCGAGTGTTAGGATTGCTAGCCATACGAAGTTTGTGCCGCCTGAGAAGAAGAGGTTAGTTGTGTGTAAAAGTGGTGGAGGTCCAGCCTTGGAACGCAGCAACTTGGAATGGGAGTTTCAAACATCCTCAACTTGGCAAAGCATGTATTCAATTGGCTGCGATGAACATCTTCCCGAAGAATGCCCCTCTACTGCAGAGGCAGTGTGTCATTTCTTACCCATGAAATCAGTCAGTTTGTCAAATTTGAAGGTGAATGCAATGGCGAAGCCAACAAGCTGGTATCCGATCGTGAAGAGCAGGGTAATGGCCAAGTAGTAGTTGTCCAGCACGTGGACTGGGTTGTAGAGCGCCATCTTGATGCGATATCTCCCTGCGGGGCGTGTTTGTCCGCTTGTTTCGCTTGATGCTGGCGGGGACCGATGTTGTATGGAGAGTTAAAAAGATAGGCAGGCAACAAATATATTATCAGTTCACTCCGCGGACTCACTGTCGCAGCGGTGATGGCATTGACAACGAAGAGCGGTCTTCGGGATTTTAATTGTCCCGTTGGAGTGTTTTGTTTTCGAGTGACGTCCTTGATATTTAGACTTGACGCTAGTCCTGAAACAGCGCTAGCCTGGTCTTGTCGCGACTTCCATCTCGCTTTCCAACGCGTATCCAACAAAATCATCAACATCACCTCTCACTCGCACTCATCGCCTCATCTGACTTCGCTGGCCGCCTTGGACACGCTTGTCCAAGACCACCCACTAACACACTCTCTCAGCAATGCCGACTAGCGGTCCCGCCAAGCGACGACGCAACATCAAGAAGGCGCAGGCGAAAAAACTAGCCAAGAAAGCCGACAAGAAAGAGTCACAATTCATCAAGACTCTACCGCAAATCACAGAGGTAATATATCGCGCATGGTCAGCGAGGTAAGTACTGACCATGCTCAAGAATGATCTCCTTCAATTTCAGTTCGCGCATTTCGGCGATGATTCAAAGCCGGAGAAGTGGTTTGTGACGCCAGAATCCGCCATTGACTTCGAGCCGGAGTACGAGGATCTTCTGGGATACTATGAGGATGGCGTCAAGCGGACTCTCACCGACGAGCAGATTGAAGTTTTCCGCCGGACTGAGATGTGGCATCTTGAGCGGAAGGAGCTGCAATTGGCTGAGGAAGCTGCGGAGAAGGCTGCGGAGGGTCCGCTGGAAGCGGTAGAAGTTGCACGAGGCGGGAAAGTCCGCACTCTGGAGGAAGACCTGGCAAGCGGCGCCCGGTCACCTGTATCCGACACTTCCAGCCTGGAGGACGAACTGATGACACGCGCTGCTCGAGAGAAGATGCAGCAGCCAACCCGGGTCCCACCCCGTGAGCCTGCCCGAAGCAGTCGAAGTGAGACGCCAATCTCAGTCTCCTCCGACAATAACAAGCGACGCCGGCCTCGAGAAGTTCCATACGATGAGAGACGCAAGCGCCAGTGGGAGTCTTACATTGAAGAGAATGATCCTGAGCAAGGCTCCCTTACTCATCGACGCATGGCTCGGGAGCTGGATAACCAACAGGAAGAGAGCATTGAGATGGACTACTGATTTCGCTTCACGCTGACAACTCTCCGCATTGGCCAGAGGCAGCCCGATTGGAACACTGACTCTATTCGGCGGAGTCGCGCCTTCCAAGCATGATGCCACACATCACCACGGTATTATAACAGATGGCCTGCATTCAAGTCGCCTCGGCCTGTCCGCTCGGCTTCTATTGTCCCAACTCCGACATCAACCACCCACCTGAGATCTGCTTTCCTTCCTCCAATTGCACTCTCCAGCGCCTCATCTGCGATTCACAAGGGCCCCTGGAACCGCGCATTTGTGAGCCAGGACATCACTGTCCTACCGGCGGAAAACAGCGAATTGTTTCAACATCAATTACCCTCCCGAATCCTGCATTTCTTCCTGAGATTGCAACCTCCAGCGCCTTCAGGATCTTGCATGCAGTCTGCCAATGCCCTTGCTCCAGTACACCATTGTCCTACTGGCGGAGAACAGCAGATCCTGTGCCCAGAAGGAACCTACAGCCCGGTGGGAACCTACAAACAGCTCCCATGTGGACTCGCCTCAATCTGCCACCCAAGAGCCACCATCCTCTGCAGCTCATTGCCTGCATACACCTTCTGCTTGCTCGGCTAAATGTTACTCAAATTGTACTGGGTAAGTTCATCCTTTTTCCATTCTGATTCATTCACACTCTGCAAATGATGAAGAAATATGTCATCCTTAATCGGAAAAAAGCTATCCAAGATAACTGTACTCGGGTTCGGCTTTTATTGCACTTACCCAGGCAGTCAGGCTTGCTCTGGCTACTGTCGACTGACTAATCTTCTCTCTGATATGCTGAATCACACACGACATCGTTGCGCCTGAAAGTCTTTGAGGATGCAAGCTGACTTGTGTTGCAGATCTCGGGTTATGGGGTGGTAGATGGTGGGTGGGAGTCTTAATGGGCGGCTGTTGGGCTGAGCGGAGATATGTTACTGTGTCGCGGGATCATGTCTGACTGCGCATTTGAAAGGCCAATAATACGTATGCATACATCGCGGTTGCATTAATGTTCGGTCCATATATTCCACGCCTGGATTTCGTAGACCGCTCGGTGTGTGCCTTGTTGCGTACTCTTCGGCTGGTCGTTATTGGACATTTCTCGGTTGGCCGTAACTGCACTTTGTTCTCTGCTGCTTCAGCTGATAGTTCTCAGGAAACCGCCAGTATGCACTGTCGTCGGCCAAAAGATACGACGGGCAATTCTATTCCTGCGCCTCACTCCTCTTGAGCAATCTAATCGCCATGCAACGACAAGGTATCGACAAAGCGTGGCCTTGTCTCCTTCGGTGCCTCACGCCGTATTCCGACGCCCGTTGGAAGCTTTTATTGATAATATCGGTAGACATATTTCGCACGCCGCTCTTCAGACCTCTCTATAACTTTCCTCTCACGCTGCTCCTGCTCGAACTGCGCCGCAAGACGCTTCTCCTGCTTATCTTCCTCACGTAGCTTCCGCTCGTAGTTATCGAGCACCCGCTTTTCGTTCTCCGTAGCAGCCTCTGCGGCCTTCTCTCGCTGAGCAGCTGCCTCCAGAATGCGCTCCTGTTCGGCTTTCCACTTCCGTTCGCGAGACTGCTCCTTAAGCTCCGCCTCTCGCTGCCTAAGCTGCCATCCGGCGAGCCTAGGAGCAACACCAGGCATATCGGGGGCGTCTAGGCGGCCACGCGACCGGGATCGGCCATATCGGTGCTCCAACGCCATATTAGCCAGCTCAGACTCGACCTCATTACCTAGCCGATCACCTAGACGTCGTCCGCGGGGCTCGGGAGAAGCACGAGGCGTGGTTCGTAAGGAAGATCTAGTTACTGGATATGGCACTGCAGTATGAGACTGCTCCTTGAGCTCCGCCTCTCGCTGCTTGAGCTGCCATTTCTCGAGTGAAAGCGCATTACGTGGTAGTACTGGGTTATCGGGTTGGTGTTCTAACAATGGGTATGTGTCCTCCGTCAACCAATTACCTAGACGTGGTCCGCGGAGTTTGGGAGAGTACGGCTCTCGCAGCCCTTCATTCAGCGTTACTCGTCCTTCCAACGCCATGCGGTCGCCAGGGCGTGTGTGAGGCTCTCGCTTGTTGCTCGATTTGAAGTTCCTCCCCGGCGATCTATAATCTTGGGAGAGTCGTGGTGTTGCGTCCCAGTCGTCTGAGGACACAGACCTATCTGAGGAAGGCGAGCGGACGGAAGGTCCACTGCGAGACTCTTTCGGCGACAATGTGGTACGTTTTCGCGCTCCCAGCGCTGGCACAAGACACCATGCTTCCTTCAGTGACTGATCGCCCGTAGTATCCCTTGAGATGGTCGAGCTAGCCAGGACTCTATGGATGCCTCTGTTCCCTCGCTGTATTGGGCTTTCGGTGGCAGTTCTTTCCAGGTCTTCTCTCAGCGCCATGTCCATCGCTGAGCGACTTCCTGTTTTTTTTTTTGCGCTCAGTTTGAAACTGTTCGTCAAAGTCCTTCGGTCAATTTCCCCACGACTAATTGTCACATCTTGAAGTTGTCAAATTCTAATGATGGAGATCGATGCTCAGCCTCGCCGCCATTGCGGGGCCTTGCAGCTCAAAACAACGGTGGCGCAGCCCGCATGACTGTTTGCCAATCGGAGACCGGTACCATTTCAGCTGCACATTTTCGGCGCTAAACCTTTCCACCACAACGACGACCTTTCGTAACGCAACTGGGGTGAGAGCCATAGCAGACCTATCCCGCGCGAATATAGCAAGAACATGGCGTTTGTTCCCCATACCTCATGGCGCCAGGCCCGGGTCATCGAACAGGCGGAGAATCCATTCTCTCCGTCTCAGCGCAGCTCGGAACAAAGATCAAGCCCAGCGACATTGGCAAATGCTATTTTATCTGATCCCAGCGAGTACCCCTCCTATGTGAGGCAGCCGTATGCCCCTCCAGACGGTTACCAAATTGAAGATAGAGAACCTGGTGCACGTAAGCCTACATCAAGGCCTCCCAGGAAAATCCTGCCTGCCTTTCCAGCTTTCATTAGGGAGGAGGATGGAGCACTAAAGCCCTTAAGGAGAACAAATTTGCTTAACATTCTGAACAGCGATCCCGAAGAGACCAAACCAGTACGGTCTGGTTCGAAGGCTCCCCCGACGATAGAGGAACTTGGGCGCTCTAAGCGTTCCTTGCCCTCCGCGAAGCGAGGAGCATCGAGCTACTGGTCTGTGCCTGAGCAGACCGACTTCTTTAAGTACATCGCCCATTTCGGCACAGATTTTGGAGGTATTGCGAGACATATGGGTACTAAGACCCCGACTATGATTATGAACCACTTTAAGCGGCAGGTGGAAGGTGGTCAATCCGAACTTAAGGAACAAGCGTTCTAGGCCAATGCTCGCCGTGATCGTGGAGAGAACGTCGGACCGCCGCCTACACCTACACCAATTGGAGAGGATTCCTTCAGAAAGCACTCTCCTATAGCTACCGACTGGATGGGTAAACCCGGCTTGGACCAGCCATTTGGCTCCTCCGATCTTCCAACCGCAAACTTAGCTGCAGCAGTAGCGTTCCCCACCTCAATGTTGCTTGGGCGAGCCCCTCAATTTACACAGAGCAGACAGTATTCCGAAGATGCGATGGGTCCCCCGCCAGACGGCTATCGTACTGAGGTGAGGGAACCACCTGCAAGTAAATCTGGTCCAAGCGCTCCTAGAAAGGTCAGGAAAAGTCCGTTTCCCATCAAGGAATTACGCGATAGTGTGAGAGAACCTACTCGCGAGGTTCGCGGTGATCGACAGAGAACCTCCTCCGCCCGCTACCCATCTCAGCCGCAGCCCATAATGTCGCCAAGGACCACTACTTATGTGTACTCTGGTCCAGGTCAGGGCGTGGAAGAAGGTTTCCGTCCGAGCATGTTCAGAGGGGAGCGACCGTCATCAAAACGAACTGAGACTAAGGAGAAGCTGCGTCCTTCTACCAGAGATGCCAAGGACAGCGAGCGAGAGCGAAGAAGAGAAAAGACTCGCAAGTCAGACCTCGAGACGCGAAAAGAGCGCGAATCAAAGTACACTTCGTTGGAGGATAAGTCCGAGAGTGATTCGGACAACGACTATGCGAGAAGGCCAAGGAGGATGCGGGAGGAAGATGATGCGCGGAGAGCATTGCAGTATGAAGATGATGCGCGGAGAGCATTGCAGTATGAAGATGATGCGCGGAGAGCATTGCAGTATGACGACGGTCACAGACACCGCAAGGGGAGTGCTGCAGAGTCGGCGAGATCAGAAGTCCCTCGGGATAATCCACATTACGGAGAAGTTCCAACCAGAAAATATCTTTTTCCTGCACTAAGGAGAGCAGCTGTGGAGAGTGGCATCAGGTATGGAGATGCCCCGAGGATGGAGGGTATTCGCGTGTCGAGTGGGTATTCTAACAAGAGGGCTGGACAAGCACAGCAGCTTGCTCCACAGCAAGCCAGGTTCCAGCAGAGCTACCCAAGACCGAGCGTATATCAGCAGGAGGAAGAGGAAACAGCGGATCGTCGTCGAAGTGTATTGCCAGCTAGGCCAATGATTGGTTTCCCTCTCAAAGCACGAGATCTGGTCCAACGTAATGACAAAGATTTCTCTGGTACAACAGGGTGTCTAAGACTTGCCACTATCTCCAGAGATGAGACTGGAAGTCGAGAACATCGCGAGTGTCAAACGTTACAGCTAGCCTTGGATGGCGGGCGTCGCTCCCGTACAATGGACAAAGAAAGGACGACGCCCGTCATCAACACGATCAAGGCCCAACTTCGCGCTCGGAATCCCAACATGGCCCAAGATCAACTCGACCAGTTGGCGAATCAGCAATTGGCGAAGCACACCCAGCAACAATCTGACGCGGATGAATCTCCAGACGAGGAGCTTCGAAATAATGAAGTCTATTATGAAGATGGAGCACGCAAATTCCATTCCGGCACTGGCACTCCTGCGAGGGACGTTCGATCAGGGTTCGGTGGTTTCAGAGATCCTAAGGACATTTTCGCCGAGTTCATGCGAGGACCAGATGGCAGATATGTTAATAATGGCGACGACGACAGATTTGCTTCCCTTTCTCCCGGCAAGTCGTGGGGAGATCCTCGTGAAAGGGAGTCTTCGCGCAGTAGGGTCTCACGCCCGGCATTTGTTGAAGACTACGAGTCGAAGTAGACATTGTATTGTGTAGCATCTGAATTTGTTCAGAGTGGCTTGCGGCATACTTCAACCGATCCTTTCTTTTGCGCTATCTCCGGAGTCTGCAGATGCGAGGATCGATGCACGCCGCCTGATCTATACTAGCTTCATGCAGTAGGGTGGACCTTCTGTGCTACCTTAGGCACATGCATCTCAGCCTCACGCAATCCTTCCATCGCGACAGCCAGGACCTCGCTGCTGTCGCATTCTGTCTGGCTTACATAGTTCATTGGCATCAATTGCCCTACTTTGCAGCAGACTTTCTATAGCCATGAACGACTTTGCTGATGGGGTGGGGGATTTTTCGTCTGACACTGACTCCAGAGGATCCAGCAGCAACATCAGATCACAACCTCTCATCGACGTTGGAGACAATGATGACCGTGAGCCACATTCATATGGTCACCGCTCCATGCCAGCACATACTATTATTGACGGCAACAATGAGCGAGATCCATATGATCTGACGCTTTTGATGAGAGAGAATCGGAGGCTGATGTTAGAGAATACGGAGCTGAGAAGGCAGTACCACGACGGTGGCGTTGATGCTCGATGGCCCACCTTACACAGGATCCAATGTCCTCATGCGAATGGATTCCGCACATACTCTGATATGCCCGTCGTGGTCAAACAGGACGGCCATGAGCATGTTGACTCATACCGACGAATATCTGACGAGCGAGCTTGGGAGACTGCACAGAGGAATCTCCCTTTTGTCGTATACAAGACCTACAGCTGTCGTCCAACCTTATCTGAAGACGCAGTACAAGATCCAGATGTCACCGGGGAGGAGGTCCATATCCTGAGCCCTGCACTGCTACATACGTTGGAGCGGCTCTTTCAATCTCACCCTGGCCTCAGCATTTATGGTGCCGAGATTCTTGGGCGTACGAAGGAGCTATATGCTCCCTACGTATTTGTCTTCCATTTCCAGGACCATATTCGAAGCTTTCTCAGCAGTGCTGGTATGGACAAAAGTGCGTTGCAACTACTGCTCGACTACCTGGAGGAACAATCATCTCAAGAGCGAACTGAGTCCATGGAGCTTTTTCGACAAGGCCTAACGAATGCAAAGTTCGTTCCGTATTTGTTCCCACCTGGACAACTCGTCGTCACGACAGGTAATGGAGAACCGCTAGTACTCAACCAGGCTTCCCTTTTGCAAGAACGGTCAAGCCAGAGCAGAGCAAGAGTTTGGACCTGCTACGCTACTTCGATCGTTTTCGACGGCGACTTTCGCATGCTAGAGCAGGAGATTCGTATCAATCTGGACAGTGACAAGATCATACCAATAGTAGACCTATCTATCTATCCAGCGGACCGTATGGAACAGCCACTCCGAGATATGATACTGCAGCGTGGCATACGATTTTACGCTTGTCGAACTCAACAGTATGTGACATGCACATCCAGCAGCCGGAATGAGAAGGATCACTTTGTAGGTACAACACGTAAGTATCGGCATGATACAGAGACTGATATCTCGCAGGGCGAATCGCGGTACATGGTGGACGTGAGAGCGTATTACATGTTGCACGGTGATGAGAAGAGACCGGATGGGCCTATCATCGAACCTAGACCAGATGACGAGACCTTCCTCTTGCAGCTCCCTCCTGTCATACAGGGTTTCAGGATGGTTGACAAAAGATGGGGTACGTGGACTATTCTATCGAGGTCGCAGCACCACTGACCATTCTGTAGTCGATCTGCGGGTAGCAGATACTAAGCCTGTCGATGGCCGCTGGAATAAGAAAGCTTTCGAGTCTCTCGTCATTGAGAACGACCAAGACACTGATACAAAGCAGTTGCTTCGTGCTTTGGTCCAGAACAAGATCGAAGCTGACGAGGGTATCGACTTTGTGGAAGGCAAAGGAACTGGGCTGGTACTTCTGTTGCATGGGTGAGTTTAAAGCCAATGATCGATTGCGGATTCTGCTCACAAACCACAGTGCACCTGGCACGGGTAAAACTTTGACGGCTGAAAGGTATGTCAAGCATTGAATGCCTCGTGTAAGATACTGACTTTCACGAAGCGTGGCCGAAAGTGCAGAGAAGCCTCTTTATCGCGTGACATGCGGCGACATTGGTACCAAACCAGAGCAAGTAGAGGCAGTAAGTCTCGGTCGAAGATTGACTTTCCATCTGCTCACACCGTCCTAGTATCTTGAATCCGTGTTTCTGCTCGGTCGGCGATGGAATTGTGGTTCGTGCTGTCGACTCCAATCGTCATGTTGCGATGACGCTGACGACTGGCAGTCGTTCTCCTCGACGAAGCCGATGTTTTCCTAGAAGAACGTTCACTGGACAATCTTGAGCGGAATGCTCTTGTATCCGGTATGTCCAGGCCCTCGGAGTAAAGAGTTTGTGGGCGACTTCTGGGAAAGTAGCACGCATCACTACATCCTAGCTTGAAGGGGATAGACAATGCCGTCTCTCCTCCTTGAGAATCTCCGCGCTGCCCGAAAAGGCCGTCCAGCTCATAATATGCGAAAATCAAGCTAACGGTCGCAGTGTTCTTGCGAGCAATGGAGTACTACGATGGTGCGTAGCCTTTGGTCCCTCAACCAGACTTCAACTAACAGACAGCAAAGGAATCCTAATACTTACAAGTAACCGTGTGGGTCACTTTGACGAAGCCTTCAAGTCCCGGGTCCAACTCGCCTTGCCCTATCGTCCGCTCACCAACAGTCAACGCCTGAAAATCTGGAGAAACTTCATCGAGATGCTCAAATCTGTCAACGAATCCATGGACACAGAAGACATCGACCAAGAAGTCGGCAAACTGGCTGAGAATCCAATGAATGGTAGACAGATTCGCAATGCGATCAATACAGGTCGGCAAATTGCTCGATTCGACAAGGTACCTCTCGGAGTCAAACATCTCAAGCGAGCGATTGCTGTTAGTCGACAGTTTGACGAGTACATTGAAAGTGTACAGCACGAAGGCATGACAGCTGAAGAGGCGGCTATGGACCGAGGGGATCGTAATGATGGCTACTTTCGCGGGAAGCCATCTGCAAGCAAACGCAGCTAGTGACACTCGTATGACGGGAGTACACTTGATGTTACACATGGGCAGCTCTTGCTCTCACTGAACGTTGCGTTGAGATTAGACCGATTACTCGAAAGAGTGCAACTGCTCAGCTGGACGAGGAGCTGTTATCGTCACACCGGAGATACGCCACGGTGGGGCAGTGCTGCATACTTCATGCAGCTGAGGATTGTGGCGTGCAGGAACAATCTCATGACCTTCTTTGTGGAGACATCTCCCCCGTTTCCTTCTGATTTTGCCCAGTCTCGATGATTCCTACTGTACATCTCAAGACAGTGCAGGACGCCGGCAACATGTGTCATGCCATACCAATCCGATCAGACTTTCACCGCTAGCATCGCCCGGGAGAATGCCAGACAGCATAATGGCAACATACTGGGCGGTTACACACACAATGAAACGATCAATAACTACGTGCTACCTCCCATCCTGTGCCAACGATTCACAGCAGAAGATGTAACGAAGAGAGGTACGGACAGGCCTGGCATATCGATTCTTCACAGTTAAACATGAGGATTGATTCGTGAAGCAGGTGGCTTGCACGCTACAGATCATCGACGCCGGTCTCATCAGGTCCAGCCTCATGGAGAAGAATTCCACCAACTTGCTGACTCCGTGGCCTCCATAGCTAGGCTTTTGAACAAACCTGAAGATTGCCTGCTAGCACCTGAGGATGTGGTGTTAGAAGCCAACTCAAAACAATTTCTCGCCCTACACAGCCCAGATTCGAGGAATGACCGGTTCGATCATGAAGACCTGCTGGAGCATATCAAGGAAGCTTTTGCTGAGCCTTACATCCGACGTTTTGAGGCGTTGAAGCAGAAGATCGACCACGGTCGTGAGGAGGATCCGAAACCCAGCCAAATCAGGACAGAGCTCGATGAACTTGCTGCGCTGTATGACAAGCTTGACAAAGCCACTTCCCGGTACGAAAGAATGATTTCCAGAATCTACGCTATTCAAGGTCGGTAGACAGTCAACTTTTGAGCTGGATAGCATCAATGCTAATCACAGAACAGAAGACACTGCCCTGCTACCATCTCTCTCGCTCTCGCAGCAGCAATCCCACTACGCTGGCATGATCGCCTGTACCAACGACGGACGGCTTCCCTTGCCACTAGACAGTTTGAACCAGCGAGTTGCATTCTGGCGGAGACATGTTAAGCGCTACTCCGTGCGTCTTGAGGATGCCTGGTGCTCGATTGAAATAACCGATTGGAGTTACTGTCCTTCATCTTCCTTTCTATTCGTGCAAGGCTCGTTACCAACGAAGCAGGAAACAAACTCAATCGGAACACTCATGGCCCGGTTTGTACAGGAGACA
This sequence comes from Ramularia endophylla, assembly GCA_002116395.1. Taxonomy (NCBI): domain Eukaryota; kingdom Fungi; phylum Ascomycota; class Dothideomycetes; order Mycosphaerellales; family Mycosphaerellaceae; genus Ramularia; species Ramularia endophylla. The sequence continues at coordinate 22,450 of KZ109852.1, read as the reverse complement.
AAAGTGACTGTACTGTGGGCTCTGCCATCAGGACATACGTTCCGGAAGCTAACTTGGGTTGAACTCCTAAGGCATCTCACAATGCAAGCTCTCCAGCAAAACAACGAAGCAGTTTGTAGAGTCCTATCGCACGACTTCAACGTCAAACACGTTGCAAGCGCAACCTCGGATCAAGATTGGGAGACTGTCTTGCTCCAAGTACTTTCAGGAATTCCTCTTGCATATATTGTTATTGATCTTCGAATCTTGGAAAACGACGTACTGGAGGAAGAGAACATCGACAATGTTCTGCAAAGCATTGATCGCTTGCTCAGCGCCGGATGTCAGGCTCCTCCCACTGTTCTCAAGCTTGCAATGCTACATGATAGACGCACTAGGAGCTTTGCTTCCGCTGCTACGCATACACTGAGCATTGACAAGCTCTCACGCCAAGCACGGTATAAGAAGAAAACACCACAATCTCAGCGTGGCCATACCGCAAAGATGAAAGTACCGCACGCTTTCCAGCAAAGAGGGACATCAAGCATGGATTCGTGTTAGGTGCATGAACTTTTGCAAGCCCAGTAACGTCCTCTTCCTCCTTGGCTTGCCTGCCACATGTCAGGCGTAACGATCTTCGCTAAGTGAGAGCAAAAGGTGCTTTGAAAACAGACGAAAGGGGGACAAATTACAAGACGATTGATGATACTTGTGTTCAAAGGACCAATGGCTAGGGCAGATCTAACCTTTCGACATCGCTCGGAACAAAACTCCTCCAGGAATTGACACGAAAAATCGATGCTAAAGTGCATGACGCGTGTTGACGCGACTTTCAGGAACACGATCTCATTTCACGTTGCACTAGCAACTAGCGTCGATTCTAGTCTCAGATCTAGCAGATCTGCTACCCAATATCGACCTGATCGTCGTTTTCTTGCCAATGCTCACCCAAAGTGGTGATGCAAGAATCCCAGAGACTAAAAGTGATGGCATGAAGATGCCCTGACTAGCAAACTATCGAAAGGGGGAGGTCGGGGAATGGTCCAGGTCCCCAAAGATGCAAGTGATAGTCTCGGTTCTCCCATTGATTTCTCTTCCATCGATCTTTTCTTCCCAGTCGCTATCATTGACATCGAAGCGGAGGCATTCAAGATGGTTGAGCTTCCAGGGTACGATGTGCTTTTCTTTTGCTTCGACAACGACCACGGCTGTTCGTTGACTGTGCTTGCGAACAACGAACGGTATCATGTCACTGTTGACCCGAAGCAGTTTCAGGATCGATCGAAGAAAGGGAAAGAGATTCAGCGAGAGTACAGCAGACTTTTGACAAAGGCAAAGAAAGCGGAGCAAAATGAGGAAGATGGTGATGCAGCATCGTCTTCCGAGGAGGAATCAGACGAGGATCAGGACACGGACGATACTGAGCAAGAACGAGACAGCGCCGTCGATGTCTCCACTCCAGAACTCGACGAAAAGCAAGACAAGAGAACGACAATCACAGAGCCTATGCCAGCCCTCCACAACTGGATCCTTACTCCTCTCGCACAACGCCTGCCTTCCGATGCAGCCAAATGCGAAACCTCTCTCCAAGACTGGTACCACACTCCAATCCAATTCTACAACCTCTCCACCGCCTCAGGCAAACTCAAAGCCACAAAAGATTCCTCCCCACCCTGGTCCCTCCGAGATCGTCTCAACGAAATCCTCACCCCATCAATCAGCATCCCCAAGAAAACCCTCAAACTCTCCATCCCACAATTCTCCGCCTCAGACCTAACAGTCCTCTCCTGCGCCGCAGACCCAGCTCCTTTCCACCCAATCCTAGTCTCCCACAAAGGCACAGAATACTTTCTCAAACCCGTCGATGCCACACAACCAGGTCCCTCCATCCGCGAAATCCACCTCTTACATTCCATCGCTAAAAAAGGTCTACATTCCCGAAAAGACTTCCGATGTCCAGAGCTCCGAGGTCTGGTCTATTTCCCTTCCGCTGGTCCGAATGAAAAGTGCAAAGATGGCGAAAAGACACATATCGCCGCTCTTCTCCTTACGCCGATTCCTAATCCTACTCCTCTGACTCGTTTGTTGGATTCTGCTATTCCGCAGCATAAACGGGAGAAATGGGCAAACGATGCGGGAAGGATGGTGGAAATTTTGCATGAGAATGATGTGGTTTGGGGAGATGCCAAGGGTGACAACTTCTTGGTTGATGGGGAGGAGGAGAAGGTTTGGATTATTGATTTTGGGGGGAGCTATACGGAGGGATGGGTTGATGAGAAGGTTAAGGAGACGGAGGAGGGAGATTGGATGGGGACTGAGAAGGTTGTTAATGCGTTGGAGGATCCGGTGAATGGGGTTGAGGGGGAGGATGGGGAAAAAGAGGGGGTGGAAGTGGAAGCGGAAGAAGAAGAAGAAGAGGAAGAAGAACTGGAGAAGAACAGCATCGAGGGAGAAGAAGATGGTGAGAACGAAGAGAAGAGCGGAGCAGATGTCCCGGAGCCAGAAACAGAGGAAGCGGGTCCAGAGGAAGGAACTCTTCCTGACGATCCAGCCTCAGCAGCAAAAATGTCCGCTCGCAAACGCAATCACTCCGCCATTGAAGACACCAACGATACCCAATCTTCTGCAAAGAAACAGCAAAAGCGCAGCTCCGGCGATGAGACTCAAGAACGGAAATACTGCTTTTGCAACGAACCCTCGTCTGGTCGCATGCTTGCGTGTGATGGCAAGCAATGCAAACGAGAATGGTTTCACTTCAAGTGCTTGGGAATCGAACAGGCACCAGAGGAGAGAGTGTGGCTTTGTGAGGATTGTAGGAATTGAGCGATGTACATAAAGTCTCAAACTTGACGTCCCGAAGATCTCCACAATTTACTTCTGGCCACGATGACTACCGCTCAGCCCATTCGTGCTGTCAGAGCCGACACCATGATCATGGCCTGTCAAACATAGAAAGGAACACATGCTATCACCAGCAAGATACTCTATACGAAGCCTATGATGTAGTGCTATCTTTCCTGGCAGCAACAGACTTGGCGGGATGCCTAAGTCTTCCAGAAGTGCTATCCTAGTGATACGGCTTTGATGCCGATGCAACATCTTGAAGAAACGAAACAGACATGATTTGAAGTTCATCCAAAGACAATGGACGTGAAACTCCGCTATCATTCAGTTGGGCTTGGCTTTGACTTGGCGGGTGGCCTTGACTGGAGTTTGAACTTGGCTGGAGGCCTTGAGTATGATACATCACATCATTGGCAATCTCAGGATGTTGTAGCATTCGATTGAATGGCTGATGCTACACTCCGATACTACAAGCTAGCAACAATCGTCCCCCATCAAAGCACGAGATAAGGGCCGAGAAACATAAAAACACCCTCCCGTCCTGCTCAAAATGTCCACCAAACACTCCTCTTTCAACGAACTCCCAACCCCAACAACAAAATCAAAAACATGTTCGCTCGTAATCTCCTTTTATCAGCCTTGGCCTTCACGACCGCCCTCGCAATTCCACAAGATGGAAGTTGCTTCGGCTGCTAAAGAGGTTCCTACTGCGACAGCTACAACGGCAACCTCAAATTCAGCTCCGCAACCTACTATCTCGCCGACCGCTGGCTCTCAGAATTCGGCAACTCTGGCGATCTCGCTTCCGAGCAAGGTCGAGTGATCTGCGATGCAGACTGGTGCATTGAGCTCGCCAATTACGGGGGCGGGAATAGTGGGTATACCTATGACCAAGCTCAAGGTGCTATTGAGCATATCAAGGCTGGGAGTGTGGATGGCTGCTCTAGTGAGTATGAAGTTGAGAGGTGGGTATGGGAGAGAGGGGAGATTGCTAATGGGGAGACTCTTTGCAGAGTATCGGCAGCAGTTCATCGATACTGGGAACCCGGATACGAGCGATCATTATTTGAGACTCACGACTGTGAGCAATTGGTATACTTGTGGCAATCCTTCGAAGCACCTTGTGAACTTCTATGGAGGCCCGTATCACAGGTTCGAGGGACCTTTCTGTGGTTCCATGGCTTGAGGATGTCGAAATGTTGGTGGTAGTGCTGTTCATGGAAATTTTGGCAGCGAGTGATTTTGGGATGGATGGGAACCTGGCTGCATGTTAGTGTCGAGCACTGGCAACCTTGTGAGGCATCCTCTTCCAACGATGGACCTGTCGATTGTGCCGATGCATTCATAAGACTATCTATCGGGTAAAGGATGATGCACGACGACGTTTGAGTTCTACATAGCCACCGTCTGTAACAGGAGTCGCCGTAGCATCATTGCAGTCATTAAAGCATGCTTAGAAAGCTGCAATCGTTGCGGACTGATTAGGACTACTTCGCAGTGCAAGAACCGATTCTCGCTGTGAGGGGCATGGAAAACGAATCTCGGTGGAGTGAAAGGGTACTTAGACTGAAGACTAGTAACCATTCAACTTGGACAACATGGGCTCATCGATCGTTACACTACTTGAGCTAGACAGACTTCGATAATCTTGACTACATACTGTGGCTGCTCCTACCCCAACCCTAACCCTAGTCGTGCGGGCGTTAGAGCCAAGAACGGGCCTCGCTCCGTTATTTTCCCGAGGAGACTCTCTTTGCTCTGTGTGCCACGCCGACTTCTCTCTCTTCCGACTCCCACCGCAGTCATCCATCACCAAGATCATCACTGTTGTTACGAGGAACATCGAAAGTCCGAAGGGAGAAAAGCTTGAGGAAGCCAAATCGCAGCCAAGCCTTACCACATTAGGAAGGTGCATGATACACGTTCTAATCGTCTTTGTTCTGATTGGACAAGCACGAAACATTGCAGGCGGAGGATTTCCCGGTTGTGCATCGCCACGCAGGTCCAAACTCCACGTGGGAGAGATAGACAACAAGAATGGCCTGGCACGTGTGGGCGCTCAGCCGGTTTTCCATCCACGGCGAGCTCCTCCAGGTGTACATCCATACCCTGCACCCAGCTCCGACTTTGCAGTTGTTTCAACATCAATCCTCGCCAGAATGAAGTCTTACGCGGGTGCTGCATCCCTTATCGGGGCGCTGCTCTCAGCTCCCATCGCCAGTGCTGCACCAGCCGTCACTGAACGCGATGTTGATACTCGGTATCCATACACCGGCCCAGCTGTGCCTATCGGCGATTGGGTTGACAACACCATCAACGGCAACGGCAAAGGCTTCCCTCGTCTCGTCGAGCCTCCTGCTGTCAAGCCGTTGAGTTCCAAGCCAAAGAACAACATCAACGTTATCTCGACCTCCTATGTGGTAAGTGGCTCTTTGAGTCGAGGAATGACTTCTAGCAGAAGTATTGACCAAGTGGGAAAACAGCCTGAGGGGATCAACATTCACTTCCAGACGCCTTTCGGCCTTGGCAAAGCCCCTACTGTCCACTGGGGATTGTCGCCAGAGAATCTTTGCTACACCGCACGAGGTCAAACCAAAACGTGAGCAGCACATTCCTGAGCACGCACTTTCTCCATCTAATAAGCACTCAGCTACGACCGCACACCTTCATGCTCTGAGATCACCCACATCACCCAGTGTTCTCAGTTCTTTCATGATGTTCAGATCCAGAACTTGAAGTCTTTCACAAAGTACTACTACAAGATTGAAGCGGCCAACGGCACTACCGCTTCTCAAACTTTGGAAGTCACCACAGCTCGTGCAGTTGGCGATCAAAGCCCATTCAACGTTGCTTTGATCAACGATATGGGCTACACCAACGCCAACGGCACTCATGCTCATCTCGTTGCGGCTGCCAACAGCGACACTGCTTTCGTATGGCACGGAGGTGACATCAGCTATGCTGACGACTGGTACGAGGGCATTCTCCCATGTGAATCTGGATACGGATGCTACAATGGCTCCGAGTCCTCTCTTCCACCCGGCGACTTTCCCAAAGATTACCTCACGCCTCTTCCAAAGGGAGAGATTGCCAACCAGGGCAGTCCTCGTGGTGGCGACATTAGTGTGATCTATGAGAGCAACTGGGACTTGTGGCAACAGTGGATGAACCAAGTCACAACCAAGATCCCCTACCTTACTATGCCTGGCAACCACGAAGCTGCATGCGCCGAGTTTGACGGCGGGAAGAACATCTTGACCGCTTACCTAGACGACGACAGGGCCAACTCATCAGCTCCAGAGTCTGTCTTGACTTACTACACCTGCCCTCCCTCTCAGAGAAACTTCACAGCCTACCAGAACCGCTTTACTATGCCTGGTCCCGAGAGTGGTGGAGTGGGTAACTTCTGGTACTCATTCGACTACGGCATGGTCCACTTCGTCTCTTTGGATGGAGAAACTGACTACGCCTACTCCCCTGAATACCCCTTCGTCCGCGACACAGGCAACGACACCCTTCCCACCGAAGAACAGACCTATATCACCGACAGCGGCCCATTCGGCTACATCGAAAACAACGACTACAAGAGCAACGCCGCTTTCGAACAGGTTCAATGGTTAGCGAAGGACCTCGCCAAAGTAAACCGCACGAAGACTCCCTGGGTTCTCGCGATGAGCCATCGTCCAATGTATTCCTCCGAAGTTGCCACCTACCAAAAAGACATCCGTGCCGCTTTCGAGCCAATCTTCCTCGAGTACGGCGTGGATGCGTACATCTCTGGCCACATTCACTGGTATGAGAGATTGTTTCCTCTGGGCAACGGAACCATCAACAAGGATGCCATCATCAACAACAGCACTTATATGACTGCTCCTGGAAAGTCTATTGCTCACATCATCAATGGTCAGGCGGGTAATATCGAGTCGCACTCTACGATCAACACGACCGAGATTTTGCCCATTACTGCTCATTTGGATCAGATGCACTATGGATTCACAAAGCTGAATGTTGAGAGTGCTGAGAAGCTTACTTTCCAATTCATCCGTGGTGATGGAGCTGGTGTTAGTGACGAGCTGACTTTGGTCAAGGACGGGAGTGCAGCTGCGAAGGCGTATAGTGTCTAGAACATCGCTTTCGGTCGTGTCGTTCTTCGGCAAGATTTGAAGGATTTGAAAAGTAGTATTTCATGACCATATAGATGCTGACAGTATACGATTCTGAATGTGACATGCCAAAGAGCACAGTACTGAACAGTATCAAGAACTTTCCGAAGCTACAGTCGCGCAGCGATCCAGATTGCCACTAGCGTTGTTGCCCCAATAAGTTGCTGATAGACGAAAGGTCAGCCCCTGTGGCTCGCGGAACAGAAGGCGAAAGATACTCACGAAATGCGACTGCTGCACCTGCGGCTCCCAGAACAGCGAATGATAAGATGAAGACCATTACAGCTGTCCCACCATCTAGAGCTGCGGATACAAGATAGTTGTATCGCACAAAGAGGGTCGGATGATGACGGCGAATGTACCTAAGTAAAGGCCAAGAAGGTCAGCAATGCCTGGTACAATGAACACATAGAGATCGCTCCAAGAGAGAATGTCTAAAGGAGAGATGCTCTACACCCTTCTTATACGTACCACTGAGAGGCAAAGCCAACCGCGAAGAACATCATCACAGATGAATTGATGCCTACGTTCAGATAGCAAAGATAGAAGAGCACGACCGCAGTGTTGACTTGATCCAGCCCCATTCGCGGGAATCGTTGATGGAGAAAGTAGAATGGCAAAGGCGCCACAAACCCCAACAGAGTGGACAATGCAACCCATTGATACTTCCCGCCAACGCTGAACAGTTGATGAGGAAGTCCACCCCAGATGACAGCCTGAGCGTTGAACTGCTGAGCTTGATTTCCAGACCAAATGTTGGTTCCTTCAATACTGAGAAGAATCTCCCGTTGGTTGGTAATGATGCTGTTGGCCAAGACATAGTTAAGACACGCCCCAATAACAGTACCTATCATCTGGACTGTAAAAGCGACACGGGGTGCCAAATGACCATACTGAGCGAGCTTGAGATCCTGTGCCAGTAACTTCCCCTGCAGCAGAGCATTGTAGCCATATAGGGAGAAGTACATGTTCGCTACTGGCCAGCCGGGACGGATGTAGCCTGCAATCATCTGGACGATACTCTGGATGGTAAATTGAACACCAGTGATGGCCTGCATGGCTCCGAGGACGATGATGAGGAGCCAGCCCATTAAGACGGCGATGAAGTACATCCACCAAGGCATCGTGCTGTCAGCTTCGTAGATGACGACCAGGCCCACAACGAGAGACAGTATCAAGACTACGGCGTACCACCAATCTGGACAAGGTTTATATGCTGCCATGAGCATGAAATGAGGATCGTAATGGTCTTCGAACTCCTCTCGAGTGTTGTTGTTGAACATACCACGAAATGTCGAGGGCAGGTCTGCAAAGACGCTCTTCAGTCGCTTAGGATGCATACCACGAAAGACGCCACCAATTTCCGTTGGGAACCAGAGGAAAAGATGTACGATAGCCGCTGTGGTAGCCATGTTCGTGAGCAGCATGTTCAGTACATTGGAGGCTGGTGTGGAGGGCAGGCCGATCTGGTCCACGGCAGTCAGGTTGATTCTACCATCGGCAGCAATGGCGTACGTCTGGTTCCATTGCGTGAAGTCTCCTGCTGTCGAAGTATCGGACAATATGACCTGGCCGAGGAATGGATATTTCAGAGAGTTCCAGATGTTGGAGTAATATACGCCTGCGAAGAGCACGATACAGCCGCAGACCCCGACACCTTGGCTGATCAGACTGCTGAGGGGGAAGTACAGTGGTGAAGTACCACCAGAGATGTACTGCCAGTCGAAGCACAGGGAGAACAGGCCGAGTCCTTCGTTGCCATTGCTCCCTCCGAATATGGTGGTAAAGACGGCGTTTTTCTGGTCGGCAAGACAGAAAATGCTCACTCCGGTCAGGATTGGGCAGATCCATTGCGGGAAAATCTCCCAGATGAATATGCATCCAAATACGATGAGGAAGATCTTCAGAGACTTTCGATGGTTCGGTCCGCGGAGATGGAGGGTGTCCAGCATGGAATTGACGGGGAAATTGGCTGGCCAGATCATGGCCTAAAAGCGAATGGCAAAGGGGTTAGCTTGTCCTTACAATGGCTCATGAACGGCCTGGCTATGTAGTCCGAGAGATTATCCCCGGACTACTCCAAGCCGATGCTGGTTTACCCTTCAGGATCTTACCTTGGGATATACCAGAGTTCTCCTTGACAGTCCAACAATACCATAGCCCATGTACTGCGAAGAAAGCAGCAGGAATATAGAAAGTGCACTGTTCACCTCCTTGCCGTAGTAGAGCCTCTCCACAGCAATGACTTCGATACCAAGAGCCGAAATGCTTGCAGAACTGGCCATGATCGTGATAGCCAGGTGTTCTTTGATGTTGAATGGATGAGGGTTCAAGAAACGGCCCAGGCGGCCTCGACGGGGAATGGTGAGAGCCATGGCTTCGCCAAGCAGAAAGGCGACAACAGCCAGGAACACTGTTGGTAACGTAATGGTCTGAGGTTTGAAGTAGTATATGCCTGATATCACACCTCCGAAGACAGAAAGGCCTACGCCAAGGAACATGGAACGGAAGGTAATGGCTGGTAAAGAAGGGTCATCTTCAAGGCGGATCGTATTGTGTAGAACGTCGTCGATATCGGCAGGACTGTGAAGGATTCCATTCTTCTCGTCTGAGATATCATATGCCTCTCCAGTCTCGACTGCTATGGGCTCAACAGGGCTTCCGATGGGCTTCTGCTGCCCACGCTCTGGCTCCGGAGACTGCTTGTTGTCTTCAACGGCGGACATTTTCGGCTGCGTTGATGGCTTCTGGAACGACGAGGAGTGCAAAGGAAAGAAGCGGGAGTGTCCACGAGGTGGGCAGACCCGATACCGCACGTGGTACAAAGTAGGATTCAGCTCATGTACCCCTCACCATCCTTCGCAGTGCGGTCTTGACCGCCATAGATAAGAGCGGAAAAGCCACGAATGGCCCACAGCATGAGTAGCATCCATTTGCTCTTTTGTAGAAGGCCGAAATAGAATCGAGCTGAAAGGGATCTTGCTATCGCTCACCTCTTCGAATATGTTGAAGTGAGAACTGGCCTTACCCATACTTGCGAGCTCCTCGGCGTCTCTACAGTGTGCTATGATTCTCTGTTAGTGAAGAGGTTTCAAGCTGCGTTACGAGAAATTTGTTAGAGAAAAAAACAACTTACGAGCCAAGCAATCAGCCAGGGGAGCGCTGAGATCCTTTTGCATGAGCTCTTGGTGAGCGCCGAGCAATACAGATTGCTTCGTGTTCGATAAGCACCCCACAGGAAAGCGAAGATCATTGCGGGAGAGACTGCAGGGCACCGCAAGGCTGATAACTCTGACGCCGAGGCCAATAGCTGACCCTCCTTCCAGCCGTTCATCCACAGACGCGCGGCCCGCGGTGTGGTGCATCGTGGAACAAGACATATATTGTGAGTGATTCATTGACGTAACAGTAGAAACATCGGCCAGTGATATGCGCCTCCGAGTTCTCATATGTTACAATAATGCAAGCTTGCAGGGTGTGCTGTTATGCACACGCTACAGCAACAATCATAAACACCAATGCAGCAACATTCCAAGGAGCTGCCCTTGAACCTGCATTCGACTCTACTTGTGTTCCACTCATAATAATGCTCCCGATGTCTTCAGCCTTGAGGTTAGGCTCGTTGGTCGTGTGGTTGTAAGTTGCATTGCCTGGAAGAACCGCATCTTGCACAGTTCTCCTGCCTTCACGATAGGTGCTTTCTGCAGGTCCGGTGCTCTGATACAGAGTACCAGGTCCCTTGACGTTGATTTTGCCTGTAGCAATGTCCATTCCCGCGACGGAACGATCATGGATGGCTTTCTCCGCCAGCGGCTGGAAAAACCCGACCTGATGGCCAGCTTCGTAAACACGCACGAAGCTCAATAGACCGGCTTGCTTGACCTGCCCGTGCACAATACCATCACTGGTCGTCAAGTTCTGGTACCCAGCCTCGGCGTACGCATCTTTCAGACCAGGAGTCGTGCTGCCTTTCGCAATCTTTGCCACCATGACTTGTCCTCCATACCAGTTGCAATCGTAGTCGGCGTCACCGTGCATGAGTGTAATTCCGACTCCAGCATCCAAAAGATTGACCAGCGCCTGTGTGATTCCAAGTTCCTTGGCGTCATCCCCGGTGTCTAAAAACAAGTCATTCGTGATCTGGGACTGATCTGTGTAGTTGGTGAAAACGGCCAGCTTCCGTAGGACGGGCATAGTATTCAGGTAATTCACATAATATGACGGTGGAAATGGATCTGGGTCAATTTCCCGCACATCGTATTCATCGCGGACGTAGTAAGCACTTTGCATGTTTGAAGTGCAAAAGTTGTCGACCGATCCACAGATACTATCGGTGCCATTTGGGGAATTGCACTTCGCCAGCCCGTCGAGACACTTCCCTCTTCCATACAGGGCATGCTTCATTTTGCTCCCGTGCTTCTTGCTGATGGTAACATCATATGTATTTCCAGGATCAACTAGAAACGAGTAAGCAGCAGTGTATGCCACTGCTGGATCGAACCATCCATTGTTCACAACCACCGCCGTCTGCGGAATTTGAATGGCGCCGTTCGGCAGATTGGCATTCTGATGCGCGATATGGCGAGAGAAGACAGGAGCATAGTGACCACCGTAGCTTTCGGATCCCAGAGTGAAGCCATGCTGGGAGTACTGAGGAAAGGCGGCAAAAACGCCTTGCAGAGCCGACCAGAACGGCACGGCGGCACTTTCAGTTGAATTGGCCGTATAGCGAGGATTCGGGCTAGGGAATGTACCGCACGGGCCGGTGATGCCATAGTTGTCGCAGTTTTGCTCCCCTGATGGATTCGATGGACAAGTACTGTTTGACAATTCGACGATGTCACAGCTGTCCTGATTGATTTGTGCTGAGATGGGATCCGTGTATGAAAAGCCCACTGTGGTAGGCTGATCGATATAGACGGTATTCGAAAGTGCATTCCAAGCATAAGGGTTGGCGTTGACATTGTAATACTGATCGATGGAACAAGGCCCATGCTCGGTGAAAAGTTCGCTCATTGACGACGCCCCAGGTCCTCCTGAGATCCAGGCTGTGAGCGGAGCATCTTTGGGGTCGACATCTCTAGCACTGAAAAGCCAGAAGAAGTAATGCTCGTGCTCGGAGACATCGACGAAGCCAGAGTAGCTGGTAACACTTGAGTTTTGCTCGCAGATACCATGCGGTCCAGTCTCGACTTGCTGATATCGTATTTTGATACCGAGGGGACCTTCAACTTTGGTGAACCTGCTGGCATTCGGAGGCGAAAAGAATTGGCACTTCACCAGAGCTTGCTGAAGGGCAATGAGCAGCAGTGCCGAGCTCGTCTTGGCGGCACGCATCATGTGAGAGTCGTAGGAGGTACATGTACTTCGCCATGAGAACTGTACAATTATTGTCGAGTCGACACAAGAGTAATAATGTTGATGATGAGAGATATTTTTTGAGATTCCGTTGATCCACGGTTTCAAATCAACCTTGCCTCCTATTAAACGCCACGTCAGCGATGTTCCGACATTCTCTTACAAACGGTAGCCAATAGAATAACAATTTTACACTCGTTCGACAGATGGAGTTCAAACACGACACGCCGACTCCCAAGTGAATTGACTTCCGCGGGCGGATCTAAAGAGGCGTCTGGTGTAAAGACTGCCGTCTTGGCCGACGAGAGAGGAAGTGGAAGGGATGAGATGATGATGAGAATCATGAGATCTTTGAGGTGATGTGATGATCAACATCCGGTCCCGGTGCGCCATTTTCCAAAGAAAGCTTGTTTGATGATAAGCTTTGGCGGCCCGGCAGTTGTCAATCCTTTGAGTCCACAGACACCCCATGTGTCTCATAGATGTCGGTGTGGACGACGCACACGGCGAACGCCTGCTTCACCTCATTGATGAGACATCACCAATACGGTATGCACATCATAATGTCGCAGACAGTCACCAAGCTGCCAGACATCCTTCCAGACAGGTGAGTTGACGATATTGCTTACATGAAGGCTTCGTGTATCTTCCAGGATGATAGAGGACAGCTTTCTGACCACAATCTCAGCGTAAAACCGTCTCACTACACCCTGTACCTTCACGACGTCAATCTCTCTGCCCCTATCCCTACATTCAATGGGACTGTCAAGATCCAGCTCATTGTGCGGAATGAAACGCAGACTGTGCTGTTGAACACTCATTGCCTCCAAGTCCTGGCAGCTCATCTCCAAACTTCTGATGGCCGCCGTGTATCAGCAAGCAGCATTACCCTTCAAGAGCCGAAACAACGATGTGAACTGCACTTTCCAGAGCCCCTCTTACCTTCAAACCAGCCACTTGAGATCACAATCTCTTACCGAGGCCAAATTGACGATGATCTCTCAGGTTTCTTCCGGTTCAAGGAGTCATCTGAAGACGGCAAGCAGTATGTGGCAAGTACACAGTTCCAGCCATCCGATGCTCGACGTGCTTTCCCTTGCTTTGACGAGCCTGCTCTGAAGGCCACGTTCGATTTGTCAATCGAAGTCGACTCCAAACTACAGGTCATCAGCAACATGCCCGTCAGCAATATTGAACCCTCAGAAAATAGGCCGGGTCGCCATGTAGTACATTTTCAACGCACACCAATAATGAGTACATACTTGTTGGCGTGGGCAATAGGACAATTTGATCACCTGGAGACCACCATCACACGAAGAAACGACGAAAGCTTGCCGATTCGTGTCTATTTTCCACTAGGCTTGAGGCATGAAGCACATTTTGCCCTTGACTTGGCCAGTCGCACAATAGCTTACTTCTCCAAGGTATGTAAGTGGAAGTCATTTCAACATTGCGTAGAATCACTGAGTCATGTAGATCTTCGAAATCGACTTCCCTCTTCCGAAGCTGGATTTGATTGCCTTGCCAGAGCTATCAGACGACGCCATGGAAAACTGGGGACTGGTTACATTTCGTTCAATGGCACTCTTGGTCAACCCAGCGACGACCGATCTCGACACAACGACTCGTGCGGCCTACATTATTGCTCACGAGTTGGCCCATCAATGGTTTGGAAACCTGGTGACAATGTCTTGGTGGAACGATCTATGGCTGAATGAAGGGTTTGCTACATGGGCAGGCTGGGCTGCTTGTGATCATTTCTTTCCGGATTGGGACGTATGGGGTCAGTTTCTTGTGGATGATATGCAAGAGGCACTTGATCTTGACACATTGGCATCCAGCCACCCGGTTCAGGTTCCTGTCCCGGATGGCTTGGAGGTCGATTCCATATTTGACGACATATCCTACCTTAAGGGTGCTGCTATCGTTCGTATGCTCGCAGGGGTCATTGGAGAGAAGGCTTTCCTTCAAGGTGTCGCCTCATATCTCCAATCCAACGCATATGGCAACTGTACAGCCAATGATCTTTGGCGACATCTCAGCGAGGCGAGCGGACAGGATGTCACTTCGCTCATGAATCCGTGGGTCAATCATCAAGGTTACCCGCTGATCAATGTCACCGAGTCATCATCAGTCGGAAAGATCGTCGTTTCGCAGGAAGGTAAAGACTTTCTCTGGCCAACTCCACTTCACGCTCAGACATCGACTGGCATTCGAAATGACATACTTCGTGGACAACCAATAGTCTACGAAGATTCCGCCAGGATAAACGTGGACGAGGTTGGCTTCTTCAGGACAAGGCTATCCAAGTCGTATCTCGAGAAACTCATCGCAGATCCCGGAAAGCTGTCTCCTCACAGCCAAGCAGGAATACTTTGTAATGCTATCGCTCTGGCTTGGACAGGTGCCGGTTCTTCGACGACAGATGTCCTAGCACTCCTGGATCGTTTCAGTGGCTCTTCCAATGCCATTGTATGGGATGCCATATCCTCCGTTTTGTCGCGCTTACAATCAATATTCGGCGACGACGAGGATATTGCAGACTATCTGGACGATTTCACACGCGAATTGGCGGAGCCTGTATTCAATCGTATAGGCCACTCATTCCAGAAAGAGGACGACCATAACACTAACCGTCTAAGAGTCCAGCTTTTCGAACTGGTAGGTCTCAGCGGTAACGAAACCACAGTAGCAACAGTCCGCAAGAGCACAAGGAGATGGTTGAAAGGTAACCAAAATGCCATTCATCCATACATCAGTCTCCCAACTCTGGAGATAGCCATCGTGTACATGGGCGACGAGGTCATCGACCCTCTCTGGAACGTCTTTACCAAAAGTAACGATCCAGTACTTCGAGACCGAATAGCTTGTGCCTTTGGCTGCATCCAAAAGCGCAAATCTGCTCTGAACAGTCTGGAAAGAGCTTTCAATGGCGATATGGCGACGCAGGATATTCAAGCTTTGATGATGACTATGGCGGATGATGCCAACGGCCGGGAAACTCTCTGGACATTTCTTGTTGATAATTGGGAGAAGGTCAAAGAGAAAGTAGGTGGATCTATGGCGATCTTCAATCCGCTCATTGGAGAGACTTTGAGGTGCTTCGCTACTGACGAGGCTAAAACGAAGATTGTAAAGTTCTTTGAAGAGAAGGATACTACTGGGTATACACGAGGGTTGACTGTTGCGATCGATTTCGTGGAGGCTAATGCTAAGTATCGGAAGAGAGATGTTGAGGCGGTTCGATTGTGGTTGAAGAAGAGGGTTGGAGAGAATGACTGGAACGAGAATCTTCCATGAACGGTGGCTATTCGCAGGTGTACAGTGCCTTCACTGAGTGGATACCGCCGCCTGGCAATAGGACATGGCTCCTAGACTATCCTCGTATCCATCATTGCTGTTTGAAGAGCTACCGAGTGTCGGACGGACAAGGCCATTGTCGCTTATCTTGAACAAAGTCGGCATTATCGATGCCATTGTTATCAACAGGAAAACAAAGCAAGAACTGTGAAAGGCCCAGCTCATTCACATACATTCTTCTCAAAGCCGACAAAGGGTACATTGTGCGGATCTCTTTCAACGTTCGCTCATCAAAGCACACCTAGAATAAAGAAAGTTTCCTCTCGCAAGAGCACTTATACTCGTTGACAGGCCTTGATCACAGGTCTGCATCGATCTTCTGTGTTCCGAACAACAGCACGCCAACACCTTGTTCAGAACACTCGCCAACTCACAAGATCGGTCAAACGAAATCTTCCTGGTGAAGAATCCCCGCGATCAAACAAGACGTCAACGCCAACAAACATCTCAAGCTTCCCTGGTGGAAGCCCAAATCAAATCAGCACAATGTCTACCCCCTTCGAGTGTCAAGTCTGTTGTGACAGCGACATCCCAACTGATCAACAAGTTCTAGTAGCTGGCCACCCTCTCTGTCTCGATTGTTTCAACCGTGGCATCGTAAGCGGCTTTAAAGCCGCTCTCGAAAACGAAATCAACCATCCCGTCACCTACGCCGGCGTAAACCTGAACATCAACGACTTCGCATCCTTCTTCACCCCTGAGTTTCTAGCCGCTTACCACATCAAGCTCCTGGAATACTCAGTCCCAATCCCAGACCGTGTCTACTGTAACAACTCCATTGCAGCTACACGAGAAATCTGCAGCCACTTCGTTGGCAGCAAAGCCGCTGCGATCGGCACTTCGGTTCTCTGCTCTTCATGCTCTACACCGGACACTCCAGTAAGTGTCTGCTTTCAATGCTGCCAGAGTTTTCTAGGCGAGATCGGCAACCACATCTGCGGCTCCCCAGAGGAAGACTCTTTCAAAGGACTTAATCGAGGAGTAGATTACCAAATCTGCCCCAGGCCAACCTGTCGTCTCAAGATCCAGCTCTCCGCGGCTTGCAATCACATCACCTGCACGTGTCACGCCGAATTCTGCTACATCTGCGGAGACTTCATCGCACATGCAGACGGACACTTCAACTTCGGCATGCCATGTCCACACTGGGGTCAAAGAGGAGATGTACGAGCAATTTTCGATGAACCCCCGACCCCTGTTGTGCATGCACCTCGACGGCCTTTCCTCGACGGGCATCAAAACTTCGACAACCCTGATCTTATCCGACACCATCAACTTGAGCTGGATGATCTCCACGCGAGGAGATTCCAGCAAGCCCTTCTTCTGGGACCTCGTTAACCTGGTCAATGAGTTGTGGCAACAGGCCCGGATCTATGATGAAGTTCGGGACATTGTAGGATGGCGACTAGGCCCGCATGCTTAGCTGGCTACCTATACTATCAGACTACTTGCATCTCGCTTGCCTCCTGTCGTCTGGGAGGAGATGCCGGTATTGAGAGCCATCTTTCAAACCTACCTGAATGCCTGGCATGGATTTGTCGATGCTGGTGGGTGGGTGAGACGTGCAGTTTACCATGGCTGAGGCAGAATCCCTCGTAAGCAAATCTTCGCTCACTGCTCTTCTACGATACCCAATGTACAACTTTTCAGCAGAATTCATGATCCGCGTTTCCACTCATGTTATATTCACATTTTTCATTCCCTACTCATGATACCTCGAATTGGTATATGGATCCTCACCTCCCCACTCATGTTCTTCATCCTCCTTGAAATCCATCCAGTCCATATTACTAGTCTCAATGTTCGCTCCAATAGAGTTGGTCATATCAATTCAACACCGACAAACACCAACCACACTCTGGTCTCTATCATTGACGACATGAAGGTTCAGAAAGAGCACACCATCTTCCGACCAGTTCTCGCGATCAATAACAATGAAACATAGCGGACGGTTGACATCCCGATCCCTATCATCGCCTCTGGTGTTGATGTGATAGTCGTAGATTTCTCGCAAGGTTCCGCCAGGGAAGCTGGGTTGTGAGGCGAGGAGACAATCCTGAAGCCTATCGCTGTTCTCATTGCGACCGAAGGTCGTCTTGGATTCCTCGGAGGCCGATGGTCCTGCGGGCCATCTTGCTTCTTGGCGGTCATGGCTAGACACATTCTCATTCGTTCAGAGCAAACTGATTGCTGATTGGCTGCGGATGCAGCTCCGCGCTACACCTCACCTCTACAACAGCCTCGCGCAGCGACAAGGCCCCACGCTAGTGGCCCTCGGAGAGCCCTCGGAGAGGCCCGGCTAGTAGGCTATTAACTCTATTCTTCTAACATTGAAGCCGAACCTTTATATTGATTGAGCCATATCGAGACAATACTACCGTAGAGACTATACTAACCGGAGCTTACGGAGGTACTAGTATAGTACGGTAGTATCTCGAATAGCGATATTAACACTACATTAAAGGCTAATCTTCCGTATTAAAGGGGAACTTTCTATATTAAAGCCTAAGCTTAGTAATACGACCGTGCGACAATGCGACCGTACGACAATACGATAATACTACGGTATACGATAATACGATACTAATATAACGTAACATCTATTTAAAAGCTAAGCTTAGTATTAATATAGGACATTAAAGGCGAACCTTCTACTTTAAAGCTAAAGCTAACGTACTCTTAGAGGACCGTATTCCGCTACTAGCGTCGTCGATATTATCGCGCCTTCTAATACTATTTAGCTCGCCTCGAGTACCGCCGCTCTCCGCTAGTACTAGCGCTATCGCGACTTTTAACGCTATTTAACTCGCCTCGAGCACCGCCGCTTTCCGCTAGTACTAGCGCCTACGGATCGCCTATTATTTTAGAGGAGGAGGGGGAGGAGGAGGAGGAGCGCGGTCTACGGCACCTTAGCAAGAAAGCTAATATAGTAGTAGTAGTAGCGGTAGTATGTTAGCGACGAGGCCGATAAGCTACTCTTAACATCTATAAGGAGTAGATAAGAAACTAGTTCTAAGTACTATAATCAACTATACTAGATCCGTAAGTCGAATAGACTAGCCGTAAATATAGATTAAAGGGCAACCTTAGATTGATATAGGACATTAAAGCCTAACCTTCTAAATTAAAGCTAAAGCTTAGTAGAAACTAGAAAGTGAAAACTCCTCTATCGCGACTTTTAACGCTATTTAACACGCGGACCGCCGCCCTCCGCTAGCGCCACCGCTAGCGCTATCGCGACTTTTAACGGCATCGAGCACCGCCGCCCTCCGCTAATACTAGCGCTACCGCTAGCGCTATCGCGACTTTTAACGGTATCGAGCACCGCCCTTCGCCTATAGCGACTTTTACTCTAGGAGCGTAATAGGGTAACAATAAGGAAGGAAGGAAGGGCAAAACTATTACGGGTAAGGCGGACATAATACAGGCCATACTATTACGCCTTCTACTAGACCCGCGGAGGAGAACGCCTACTCCGTAGTACTATAAAAGTAGCGCGGTCTTTCGTACGTTAGTAAGGAAGCTAAGATAGCCTAGGAGAACGCCTACTCTATAGTACTATAGAAGTAGCGCGGTCTTTCGTACGTTAGTAAGGAAGCTAAGATAGCCTATAATTTAGACGATTCCGATGCGAAAAGGGAGGTAGCTCTCCGCCCCGTAGCGACAATTACTCTAGGAGCGTAGTAGGGTAACGAAGGCAAGGAAGGGAAGATAAAAAAGAGCTAGCGACTAGCCCGATAAGAACATATGTAAGCAGTAGATAAGGAGCTAACTCTAAGTACTATAATTAACTCTACTTAGTAAAAGGATAATAGTATAAGAGTACTAAGAGACAGGGCTACTCTAATAATCGCAATTAACGAGTCTAGACTTACTAGAATCCGTAAGCTTTCGAATTAAAGCCTAACTTTAGTATTAATACTAGAATTGAAGCGTAACCTTCTGAATTAAAGCTAAAGCTTAGTACAAACTCGAGGGCGGAAACATATAGAGCGAAAACATATAAATACCCGCTCTTAGAGAATAGCTTTATAGATATATA